>JAMQGT020003535.1:0-20465 GCA_024447675.2 Pterophyllum scalare | reverse complement strand
ATGTATTTTATAGCTTACTTCGTTCAGTTACGTATTGCTTATATATATATGTATGTGTGAGTGTGTGTATGCCACATAGGTTTATTTTACTTACTGGTATATTACGTTAACACACTACTTTGCACCATTTGAATTGTGCTTTAAAGGCCAATAAGACAAGGAAAAAGGAAATGATAAAATTATGAAACACTAATGCTAACAGCTAGCATCACAACTCATTTTTAAGCCACTGTGAATCCAGAAGTCCCTTCATTTAGTTCCTCTTGCTCTACTTAATGTCTTTGCATCATTGCAGAAATGCATCCTGTCAGGTTACACGTGCTAGCTTTAACTTAGCGGTCTCAGGCAGAAATATTTCAACAACTCACATCAGTCAAGTGGACACTCGCTACTGTATCTGTGTAATTGCTGCAGACTCTCCAAATTTGCATAAAGATGAGTTCAGCTCCTCTTTTGGCACCTTGCCACTTCACTTGGAATTTTTTGACCCCCCCCCCAAAAACACACACACACACACACACACACACACACACACACCTTACCATAAGCCTCTGCAAAACATTTGCACCTGCTCTCATTTAGTTAACAACCACGAGTAGTGCTGATGAATGAATTTCACACAACAGTAAACACAAATAACCAGTGAAAAAGAATGAATGAATGAAGAAATGGCTGAATTAATTGTGTGTGAGTGTATTTGCCGCTCAGCTTCCCCACGTTAAAAGGACAGACACTGCAGTGTATTAATCCCTTAAATTTAAAGATCTACATGCCATCCCTGTTCATCTGCTCAGCTGAAAACATTTGCAGGGTCCTGTATCTTGTTTCTGTATTCCTTTTCTTGTTCCCTTAACAAGAACATGAAAACATCCTCAACTCCCAATTTAGCTTTTTTGGGGCTCAACTTGTCTCATTCTCTACTCCTCTTGCTTTTTCCATGGTCAAGCGCTATTTATAGCAACTGCAGGGTGGCAAAAAACAAACAAACAAACAAACAAAACTGGCAGGGAAGTAGCTAAGAAGGCAGGAGAAAGTAATGTACTTTTAAAATCATTCACTTCATGATTCGCTTCATTGCCATTCACTTGATTGTCTGTCATCAATCTTGTGCTTATGTCCACCCATACATTATCTCCTTTACCATGCAGTTATATGAACAAAGACAACAATCAATCACAGCTTTCTGAACAACAACTCAGTTGTGACCTCCCCCTCAGACTGTACATACCATTTCTCTCACAGGGGAGGACACTGAAGAGACTCAGTGTAGAACAGAATCTGTAATTCGGCTCTACCTCTTCCACGCACCTTCGTACACAAATTTACACACACATTACCACTCCTTGTTTTACATCTGGCGCATCTCTGTTTCTACATGTTGTCACTAGGGGGCAGTAAAACTCCACATGTCTCCACATGATAGCTCTTGAATCGTCCACCCACCTTCTCTCACACACACATGGACATGGTATGCGCTTATTATAGCGCCCAATTATTTTCACATTTTCATGTCAAAAGTAATAAAATTATTTTTAATATGTCAGTCTTTGGCAGTGTTTTCAGTGTAGGTGACAATATTTTAAAAGTTATTAACTGATCAGCTTATCCCAGCTGTCATTGGGGAGAACAATACAAATATGAGAATATAAAGTAATGATATTACAAAAAAATGTGAGACAAGTCTAGATAAAAAAAAAACACAACTCTGGTTTTTTATACTCATGGTTGGTTCTAACACATATTCATATAAATACAGATAGATTCTTGGTGTGTGTGTGTGTTTGTGAGGGCAGTAAGCAGCCTTCTCTTTGGCTACGGCATGGATCTCATTTCAGGAGGTGGAATTAAAGCCGGCTGAGACCTAATCCCAGCGTAATACTCCCCCACCCTCCCCGCCCCATTTTATAAAGCAGGAAAAGAGTGTAGAGGAGTGTGAGAGAAATTAGAAAAGGAAGAGGTGATTTGAGGGGTAGAGCTGAGTAAAGACACGGGGTAGGGAGAGATGAGGTGGAGATGAATAACGCTACATAAATGCAGTACTACTAGAGCCATGTTCTTTTCCTATTTAGGAAAAAAATTATAAATAAAAATTATATATATATGTGTGTGTGTATATATATATATATATATATATATATATATATATATATATATATATATATATATATATATATATTACAGCTCACCCTATGCAGAACAGCAGTGTGGACAGAGCATCTCCTTAGTAAATCCTGCACTTGATGGTAACTTGTGCAATTGGCTTGAAGTTGGCCTCTATTGTTGTTCTCCACATCCCAATTGAATTCCTGATAAAGGTTCTTAGGGTCCTGTTGATCTTGTACAGTTCTAGGCATTCCGCGATCCATGTGTGAGGCACTGAGTCACAGGCTTTCTTGTAGTCAATCCAGGCAGTGCACAGGCTGGTCTTACGGTCTCAAGCGACTTCTCTATCTACTAGTAGCTGGTTACTCCTCTGGTGTTACTGCCAATTCCTTTCTGGGCCCTGTTCGTGTATTGAGCCATGTGCTTGTTCATCTTAGCTGCTATGACGCCGGAGTTTCTGTGTTGTGCTAAGGCATGTTATTGGTTGGTTGGATGGGACCAGTCTCTTCTGGGATCCTTAAGGATCAGGACTGTCCAACCTTTAGTCAGCCATTCTGAATGTGTCTTGTCCATTAGCAGCTGGTTCATTTGTGCTGCCAGGCACTCATGGACTGCAGCACAAACTCACGTGAGGGCCTGGTGTTGCCCAACTCTTCATATTTGAGACTCTTTCTTGGATATCTGCGATCTGTGATGGTTACTGGATACTGTACAAGGTGGTTGCTGTTGTCTGAACATTGTTGTTATACATCGCATCCTTCTCTCATATTCTTTTCAGTATTGCTCCATTTCTAGCCTTGATGGGGCTGTTCTCATATTGTTCCTCTGCCATGGTGAGTACACCTTGGATGGTTCAGTGGTTTATTCTCTTGGGTTATATCTCTTTGTTTTACCTGTTCAAGCAGTTAGCCAAGGCTGTGAGTCTTTGCTTGGAAGTTTCTAAGGCCTCAGATATGGGCAGCTTGTTGTACTTACAGACCCTTTTCTTCATCACACATTTCTGCAGCTCTGATAGCTGGCTAACTTCCCTTTGTGCTGCCTTGAGCTTAGCCTCTAGTCTTTTTTTCCATGAAGGGTATTGCTCCTTGTGGCAGTCATTCATCTTATAGCCAAGCATCTCAAGGATTGTCTCAAGGATCACTGTAGATCAGCTGGTTGGTTTCAGTGATGGCTGCATTCACATCTTCTAGTAGACATTCAGAGGGTACTTCACGTAGTCGTTTGCAATCATCCATGAAGGGTCGATGTTTCCAGCTTAGTCATGATTTTCTCTTTCAGGTCAGCTGCTCTGGCATTCAATGTACCAGTTGTTCTTGGGGCTTGGTACCCAATCTTGGAGTTTGGGGATGATGACCCCTGACCCTAGGTCCTGGCTCCCCCTTGCCGTAGCATTTGTGTTGTACTTCATCAATCTCTAGTTGTGATAGGAGTTGCTTTTTGCAGATGTTGGAACACTGAGCTACTAGTTGTTTCGATGTTAGTCTACATGTTGGGTGTTGAAGAATCCATAGGTCCCACATCCTCTTCATGTAATCCCTTTCACTGGGGTTACATGAATAATAGCATTTCAACAGTTCCCTATTCTGATCGTTTGTTACTTATGCTGTATCCTTGTTCTGTATCCTTGTTCACTTATCATCAGTATATTCTGGATCCTCAACACCTGACATGGACCTTGTTAATATGGGCGACTGAGCTGGTATGACTGCATATATCTTTGAACCCTTGAGGTATTGTTCCAGAGACAGTAGTGTTGTGACTACACCATGCAGATGCATATATACACCATCCAGCTGAACAGAGAATATCCCAGATGTTTGCCACTGAACCATCCAAGGTGTACTTTCAGTGGCAAAGGAACAATATGAGAGTGGTCCCCCCCACCAAGGCTGGAAACGGAGCAATACTGGAAAAGCATATAGGAGAAGGATGCAACACACACACACACACACACACACACACACACACACACACACACACACACACACACACACACACACACACACACACACACACATGCACACACACCAACAACAACAATACATATATGATCAGATGTGCTATTAGGAAAAAAAATCCTATCTATAATAAATGTGCTCAATTTATAAGTAAACTGAGCACATTTATATATCACAAGAATAATTTCGAAAGGAGAGGTTCTCTTTAAATTCTTTAATGGTTCAGGTGTCTGTTTGGTGGGAAAACAACCCAGATAGGAAGACAGATGGGCAGGTGAGTTAAATAACAAAATATCCTGTATTGACCAGAAAGCAAAACCAGAAAACACAAAGTCAATGGGAGGAAAAAAAAACAATTAGTGAGAGCAATGAAGCACAAGAAATTAGGAGCATAAACAGATGACTTAATAAAGGGAAAAACAAGAGTAAATATACACAGGGGACTGATTACACAATGAGACATGGGGGGGGGGGAGACAATAAAGTGAAAACTTTGAGAGTGGGGCAGACAATCCAAAAGGACAAGCTTTGGAAATGGAGAAACTGTAAGCAGGAGATGGCACAACAAAACCCAGAGAAGACCTGGAACCACACAAATACACCCATAAAGAAAACTATACAAATTGCACCCTGCAAAATATGCACCAAAGAATGTGCTCTTGCATGTATTTTGATTGACCACTGCAGCTGGATTGATGTCACATGACTGCTGTAAAATTAAATCTTATTCAAATTTTTAGCCAATGGATGAGCACTGTTTTTGCAAAAGTGTCTTCTTCAAACCAAGGGACATGCATTTGAAACAGACCTGAACCATAGTTAATCATGATCCAAAATATGTGTGACCTAAACAGATCCAATTAAAGAGAGAGAATACCAACATAGCAACAGCTTGATGCACCACCAATTACTATAATGAGCAGCTGCAGTGAAAACAGTAGAAACACTGTTTTGTGTAAGTAAATATATATATTTTCCCCTTCCATGATGATTACACCACACCTCATTGCTGGACGTTTCATGACAGCACTACAGTGGGAGCCAGATATCTGCTTAGGTGATATTGTGGAGTAGTGGAAAAAGTGGAGTAACAAAATGATTTTTTACAGAGAGTAAATACATAAAGAGCAATTGACCCCAAATGTGAGAGAAACTGTTGTATTATTTTATGTTCCTTTATGATACTTTCATGTAAAAACACACTGACACAAAGCCCAGGCAAAAGAAAAGAGAGCACAAAAATGCAAGGTGAGAGGAGGGAATCAATTTCTGTGGGTGTTTTAGATGACAGAGAGGTGCTTTGTGAAGGTCACCAATGTTGCTCTTCTCTGTTATTTAGGCTTTCAGGGATGAGATCCAATCAGATTGCTCTAAAGCCGTTTTCCCCCAAATCCTCATCACATTATGTCGCAGCATAAGCCCTGTTGAATCAGCGGCTATTGGACTAGCAGTAATCAGCTTAGCTTAGCCCCACTGTAAATATGCAAATAGTATTTGATGATTAATTGACCCCAGTTGGCGGTGCAGCCAAGCAGATGGAGGGAGGGAGAGAGTGTATGAGGGCGAGAAAGAGACAGACAGTTGGTTTAGAAGAAGAATATGTGTGGCGGTATAGAGGGGTATCAGAGAAAGCCAAGTCAGTTAATTGATTTTTTGAGCATGCCAGTGACATAGTAAAGCAGTGAAGACATTTTGTTTTTGACCATCCATCCATCCATCCGTTTTCTTTCACTTATCTCGGGCTGGGTTGTGGGGTTAGCAGCCTAAGCAGAGAAACCCACACCTCCCTCTTCCCAACCACCTCCTCCAACTTATCTGCGGGGAATACCGAGGCGTTCCCAGACTAGCCAAAAGATATAATCTTTTTAGAGTCTACCCCAGGCGTCCTCTCAGTAGGATGTACCCAGAACACCTCACTGGGAGACACCCAGGGGAGACGTTCAGCTCTCTCTTCGCCACAACATCCGCATCACTGTAGCCATGGCCCCAATCCATCTGTCAATCTCCTTCTCCCCTCTTCCCTCACTCGTGAACAAAACCCCAAAACACTTTAACTCCTCCACTTGGGGCAGTAACTCGGCCCTGACGTGGGTGGGCACTCCACCCTTTTCTGGCTGAGGACCATGGGCTCAGAATCACTAATTCTTATTCCCAGTGCTTCACACTCAGCTGTGAACCGCTTAAGTGCGAGCTTGATGAGATTCTGAGGTCACCAAGGTGGAAACTGTCCACCACTTGGCTATGCCTAAAAATTCTGTCCATAAAAATCATGAACAGAATCTGTGAAAAAGAGCAGCCCTGGCAGAATCCAACACCCACTGGAAACGAGTCCGACTTATTGCCAGCACTGCAGACCAAGCTCTCGCTGCGAGTGTACAGGGACTGAATGGCTCATAACAATGCACCAGCCACTCCATACCCCCAAAGCACCTCCCCACCAACCCAGAGGAACCCCGTTGAATGCCTTCTTCAAGTCCATTTTCATGAGTCATGCTTTGGCATGATGTGAACAGTTGGAGAACATACTCCTGTTCCCCTTTTTGAAGATGGGAACCACCACCTCAGTTTGTTAATCCAGAGGCACCACCCTAGCTCTCCATCCAACATTGCAGAGGCATGTCAACCAAGACAACCCTACAATATTCAGAGCCTTCAGGAACCTGAGGCTGACTTCATCACTACTAGTCCAATCATTTTTCTGCCCACCTTCCTTGAGCCAATCAGCCTCTGCTCAGAGTGCTTTTAATGTCACTGCTCATCTGTCATTCTCCCTTTCAGATGCTTACGTGCTTACAGATGCTTACGAGCAAGAGCTCCTTCCAAGCCTCCAACTTTTTCTCCATCACCACTAGCATCTAAACTCTGAGGGGTCCTACCTTAATTCTTATCTCTACTGGGATTCCATTCTACTTTGATGGGCCAGAGTCTATTCGCCAAACAGCTTTATTGTCATGTTCAATTATTCCTAATGATCTCTCCTTATTGAACTGTCATTTGGTGCATAAGCAAAAATGTATGGGCAGCTAGCCGAGGGGATTTGAGGATACCCACCCCAGCCTGCTGCTTCTCATTGAGGGCAATTCTAGACTGGAAAAGAGCAGCTCCTCTCCAGGAGACTGGTTCCAGAGCCCAAGCCATGCGCTGCAGCCAGCTTGAATACCTTTCAACCTCACGCACTGGCTCAGGCTCCTTCCCCACCAGAGAGATGACGTTCCATGTCCCAGTGGCCAGCCTTGATAGCTGGGGATCAGTCTGCTCCTGACTGCTGCCTGTCACACACTGCACCTGACCCCTACGGCACCTCCCGTGGGTGGTAGGCCAAAGAAAGGTGGGCCCATGTCTAAGCCCAGGCATTCTCCCTCCCCAGGCTTGGCTCCTGGGTGTGGAGTCATGTAAATGTATCTGGGGCAGGGTAAACTGTTCCCTTCATTTTCCTTTCTAGGGGGTGTCTGAATCACTCTTTTTCTGGCCCCTTACCCAAGACTATTTTCCAACAGTTACCAACTGTCACCCCAAAGTGCTTTATACTGTAAGGAAAAACCCCTGCACCACAATAAGGTGGCGATTCGCAGAGAGGGTTTTTGACCAAGTAAAGTATAACTACATAAAAAATGTAAGTCACATTTTAGATGTAAATCAGCGTTTGCTGCTTTACAGCATTTTCTCCGACTACCTTTCCACATGTCACCTTTTTCAACATTCAGAAATACGTTTGGTGTTGTGCTCTGTAATTGCTGTTTTCCAACCAAGCCACTTGGAATTAAAAATACAGATGTTACTTTCCCTCTGCAGCCATAAAGACTTTTGCACAAATAATACTTCTGAATCACCTTTCTGAACTGAATTAGCAAACAGCAATCATTCTTGGCAAACGGTGAATAAAAGTGACGTCAGCCTCTCTTTTCCAAAAGACAGCTAACATGACAACGCTAGAAGATGAAATTCAGTCTCATTATAAAGTTAGTAAAGAACCCCTAACAGCAGCTGCAAAACAAATGAAAAAATATTAACTGAATCTGGACTATGTGTGCATTCACCTGCTTATTTTCATGTTATTTGTTGTCTCTGAGTTAGACTGAAAACACATTTCTCACTCTGGTTGGAAAAAAGAAAGTGTTTGCACTACATATTTTCATCCATTTTTCTTCTGTCCTTTTAAAATGTAAAATATCAGCCCTTAAGAAAGAAAGCCACATACAAATAAATAGCTAGATAGATAAATAAATAAATGCATAAATAAAGAACTCAGGACCAACTGAAGCTCTACAACATCCAGAGCCTTCAGTTGGTTTTGAAGCTGGTGCCGAGCTGCAATTCTTCTACTGTTTTTGGTTGTTTTGCATTGCCTGCATTGGATCCTAACCACACTGATGCTGCTGTGTAGTGGACCACAGTGGACAAAGAAAGGGGAAGACAAAATGTGTAGTAGAAGAAATTATGGCATATCTCGGGGTGGGGGGGTGGGGGGCTGAGGGAGGGAACATTGTAGCGAACACGAACACTTGCACACACTCACATCCGAGCAAACAAACAGTGCCCCCACCCCTACGGCTCAAATGTCAACAAGGAAAATTGGAAATGAGTAATTCTTTCAGAGTGTGAAATAGATTGCTTCTCATATACGTACGTCCCTGAATATGACAAATTGATTCTTGGGGAGAGGCGAGCGGCAAATCCACTAGACAACTTTTATTGTATATTTTTTTGAGTTATGATTATGATTATTTATTTATTTCGTTTTTGCCAAACACAGCTCTCCATTGTAATTGAAGTCCCCTCACCCGCAGGGGACGTGTTCCTTTTGCAACCCTCTAATTTGTTCTTTTAGCAGCCTTGATTTTCATTCCGTCGATAAATCGGGGAGTCGGAGAGAGAGAGCAACGGGGGAGAGAGAGAAATGAGGGAGTGATTATTCAATATTAACATGCTGGAGCCATCTGAGATGTTTCCTTCGATTACAGTATTCATAATGTACCCTGCTGTCATTCCCATGGTTGTGTGTGTGTGTGTGTGTGCGTCTCTGCATGTTTGTGAGGGAAATCAAATCGATTAGAGGTCTGTACAACCCTCTGAAAATTGTCTGCTTTCTGTTTGCGCGTGTGTGTTTGATTGTCCAATTTTCCATCGTCTCATTTTCTATTGTGTTTCCATACATCCAACCCTGTCCTGAACACACGATCAATTCTTTCTGTTATTTCCTCCTTTGCTGTCTGCCTCCACCTCTCTCTCCTCTCCTCTGTCTGTGTCTCTGGACGGTCAGTGTTTTATGAAGTTGGAAGCTTGTTGCTCTGTGGATAGAAAATTGGCTGGCTAAAATAACTCCAAATTGCTGGATTTTCTAGCACACACACACACACACACACACACACACACACACACACACACACACACACACACACACACACACACACACACACACACACACACACACACACACATTGCAAAGTCCTCTACACCTACTTCTGTAATCATAGCTTATTTGCTAAGGTGATCAAAATGTATTCTCAAAGTTTGTGAAGCCAAACACTGTTGATTAACCTGGCATGTTTCACTCTTTTCCTCTTAGTAGGTATTCTTATAGAAATCCTGTAGCACCTCACAAAAGGTCAACTCATATTTCTTTCATTTCATATATACTTTCTATAAGTATCTATAAGCATATCACTGTGAAGGTTTGAACTGATGGAATGTAACTACTGATGCAGCAAAAAGCTCAGGATGCTTTCACTAGTAAGTAATTCTTTAGTTTATCAGAAATCTGATAAAAGGAATCAAAAATGATTGTTTTACTCAACTAAAATGCAAACAAGTCAGGCAACAGATCTTTTTAAGAAAATACATTAATCAACAGCAATAAACAATAACAACATGCCAGATTAAGTGAGCGTATGGAAGCATTAAGTGGAGTTCAATAAACCCTTAATTGAGCTTTAGAGAGAGGACAACAAAGCACTTAGGTAAAAGGTTAAACTCTTAACAAGTGAACGGCAAGAATAAAAACACTAATAGCAAATGAGATGCAGTGTGGAAACATTGAATATAATTCACGTGGCGCTGCTGAGCAAAACAATGAGGCGTGCCAGACAACAAGGCAGCCGTAATTAAACCATTCATTGCAGAAAATATGAAAATGCCAAAGTGAGGGGTTTATGAGGGCCTGGAGACTGTCAGAAAAAAATGGGAACGCTTACTACTGTTGAAGTTCATGAGTTGGTTTTGCAAGTGTCCAGAAATGCTAACGGTTCAATTAAAAAAAGTTACAGAGATAGAAGTGTGAAAAAAGTAGTCACCACTTTGACCGCATTAAAACCTTGCTGCTTCTTTTTCCCAGAACCTTGCAACTGACTTACAAATTTTGCTTTGGATGTCTTAATATGACCATAATGTCATAAACTTTAATTTTCTTTTACAATTCATAATTCGATTTTGAATTTAATGTTTACTTTGCATAATCTTACTGGAAAATCTCTCACTGTGTGTATTTGTTTCTACGGCCCCCACTTCCTAATACATAATCAGGACCTGAACAACCAAAGTGGCTCTTATCTATAATCAAATATTACAATGCCATCACGTTGCACAGCAACCACCCAAAAATGGGCTGAATTTATTTTTAGTATTTATGCCCCTATAACACCTTATACAAGCATCATATTATTTTTATTTCTCTGAATAACATCTAATTTATATCCACCAAACTTCAATAATGCATTATATTTTATGATGCAAAGAGGTTGCCTGGCAACCACCTACCAATGGGCTAAAATGGTCTGTTTGTAGCATAAACAACACCTTATGAAAGCATTTTATAGGTTTATTTTTATGACATTTCATTTATAGACACAAAAGTTGAGTAATACATGCCTAGCAACTACGTAGCAACTGGTTAAAATGACACACCTTTACCATAAAACATCTACCAACCTCCACCTTTTTTTAAAAGAACTTTTCTCATTGTAATTAAGTATGTCAGTTTCCCAGAAGCACAAACAGAAGTCAAACAAAATTGTAGCATATGGTATGTTGTGGGCAAATTTTATACTTTACCAAACAGTATAGACCTTACGACAACCTGCCACAACACATGCTTACTGAAGTGACAGTGTTTTTTTTTTTTTCGAGTGGTAGTATTTCTCCTTTTACTGCAGATGTGACTACTTAACAATTGCTATCTCTGAAATTTTTAGTTGATTTGCAGCATCACAACAAACATTCTTTTTTTTTTCTAGCTGTCTACATTTTAATGTTTTATTTTTCACACAATTTATTCTCTGGTCCATCTGCATGATGAACCAGACGTAGCCGAGATTTGTGTCGCAGCTGCACAGCCTCGGTTTCTGACTGAACAAAGCAAATGAAAGCCCTGAAAGTACAAATCAGCAGCATAAGACAAAGGACAACAGCAGAATAAATGTTTGTGAACATCATGTCCAACTGTGTTTGCTACAGCACGTGCAATGAAAACAAAATATGGCAGGCATGTTGCATTCTTGCTGTCTGCTGCACGAGCCTAGTTTTGCATTCTGGGGAAAATACACTTTTCATGCAATTTATTGTCAGCATGAGTAAAAAAATCCAAACAAACTTATAAATGTATATAAAATCTTGCAACACAAACAAAATATAATAATTATGAGGCTCCCATTTTTAAAGTACCTTCACACACAGCTGTTTTTGCATTTTAAGTAAGGGCAGAACAGCCAATGAGATGCTTTAAATATAAAGGTAACAGGCACGAAAATAAAACTACAGGTGCATGTTTACTGCCAAACATGCATGCATTCATTTCATACAAATCACTATCTTGACACCCCACTCTTTTCACAGTCCTTCTTGCCAGAGTTCCAGATGGTGACAGGGTCGTATTTGGAGCTAAAACATTATCTTTCTGCTCATTAACCTTCGACAGGGTTTCCATTCCGCCCGGCTGGTTCTCCCTCCTTAGCCACCTCTGTCTTCACCTCCATCTCTTTCCCCTGTCGTTCCTCTCCTCCCTATTTGTCGAGGCACTCACCCGAATGAGACGGGAGCCTTTTAAAATGTCTGGCGATGCTTCATGGTACCTCTCCTTGCACTGGGGATCGACTTATCTGGACAATTTGTCCCACGAGTTGCCAAGACACTAATGAGATCATCTGCAGCAAAGTTTTAGGGGGCTGAAATTACAACCAAAGAAAAAAGGCTTTCTTTCACCATTTTGGTGCTGTGAGCCCCAGTGAGCCCCACTGCCTTAAATAATGAGCAAAAATCCAATGCACACAATAGCTTGTATGATTAACAGTCCCAACATAGGTTAGAAACAAATTAGACAGCTTGTGAAACATCACATGCACTGTGTAAGTTAATCTTGTATTTCAGTCCCTTCTTCATCCTCTGCACAGTTTTACTTGTTTGATGTTTTCAATGCCTAAATCCTATATTCAGTGATAGTTTAATTTAAAGCCCCCCAAAATCACATCAGGTGATGCACTCTGTCACCGCTAACCTGGACTTGACCTAACCGTGCAGGTGCCGTCCACTGACTGTGAGCGTTACAGGTCAACAGGCCACACCAGTTTTGTGGTGTCTGTTGTCATGTAAGCCGAGGTTTCAAATTTTGAGCACAACCTGCTTCGACCCACTGTGACCCCTGCACCTTCTGATAAGAAAATAAAACCTTCTTCTTTGCCCCTGTCCAAAAATACACCACCAGTTTAACCCCTCGTTGCATAATACTGCAGACACACACACCACACAAATCTTCACAATTGTGACTTCTTTCCCTCCAGAAAAATTCTGGTTTTTGAGCAGATCAGAGCAGCATTTCTACCACTTTTTGTATGCTTAAATGGGCCCAGCGTGGCTAATGCTCCAAGATAAGTATGTGCAATATTATGTAAAATATTATTTTCAGGTCTTGCTACTTTGTGATTCTCAAATCAAACCAGATCTTTTGATGGAAACATAACAGTTCAATTTTTGATTCAAAACCCAGGACTGAACCTGTCCTGTGCTGCCAAAGAAGCCCCTTTTATGTCGACATTACCAGGCTCATACTTTCAAATGTAACCCCCGAAGTCTTGCATAAAAGGTTTTGAAATTAAGAAAAAAAGAAAGGGCACAAAACTGTTAGTTTGAAATTGCAGAGAGTAAAAAAATGTGGATAGATGTGGAAATGCAAGAAACGTGCAAAAACTCAAAAACCTAGAATTTCTCTTTTGGAGGAAATATAGGAGAATAAAATATTCCTTGTCTTTCCGTGTGAGGACACCCAAAGGGCATGTACACACACACACACACACACACACACACACAAAGGATATTTTTTGCAGCAGTTGAGGACATTGAACCTGCTGGATGAAAAACTCAGGGACATAGGACAAGCAAACACCATTAATGGTTCTCATCGCTGCTGTGGCATGATGTGAACATCATCCTCATTTTACCTTGCACTAAATGTGTTTGTGTCACTGCAAGTTTGTTCTCATCTGTATCTTATGCGGGTTACTCAAAAGAAGAGACCGGCTTTTTTTTCTTTTTTTTTACCCTCTAAAAACATCTCTGCACTAAGAGCATTGTTTGTGCTCCAGTAGTTTACACTAATACCTGAGGGTGAGTCGACGCAGGTGCTTCAGTGCCAATTCGGGTCAAATCAGGAACCACACTGGGAAAATTTTTTCCTTTTAACACATAATAAGTTTACTGGATAATGAAAGCTTGACTTCTTTTGGGAAAAAATCTGCCATTAGGCTTAGTAGTGTGTGTGGGTCAGTAAATCCCACAATGGTGAAATGAGGGACTGACTGTTTTATACAAATTGTGGGTATAATCTTCATTCTTTATTTTTAAAAGAAACTGTGTATACCAAAATGTCAAAACACATAAATGTGTTTACATATGCACTGCCATACACTTTTTTTGCGCTTATGTGCATTTAGTTTGGATTTCTGTATCAAAAGTTATGCAAAGCTATCGTTTTGATCTTGTATGGCTTTTGTTTACATGGATGTGCCATGGAAGGCAGACAGGAGGCTCGATCAATCTACCCACAATTAACTGTCGTATTACCTGTCAGTGCTCCAACATGCACCAACATCACACGTCTTGTAAGTATAAAACATTTTATCAATTATTTATTATTCATTTAAATGTGATTATTCATCAGCAGATAATCTACACTCTTAAAGGTTTTACCATTCAAGGTTTTACTGCACTCACATGACATGCAAAATTATGTCACCATGCTGTAGTTTTTAAACACCTTCAGACAGATTTGTGTTTTCTTCTCACCCTTAGTCCTAAAATAACACCTTGTGTTGGTGCCTGCTGTTGTTACCTTAACATTGGATGTGCTATAAACTTGCAAACAGAAAGAAGTTTTTACATTTAAGTGTCTTCACAACAATGGGAAGGCTTCCAGTCTGAAAGAATGTTCTGTTTGTCTCTGCCCTCTAGGTTCAGCAATGAATATGCTGTACCTAAAACCTACTAGTGATTGCGTTGGTTGCTAGCAGATTGCTAGAGTTGCTTGCTGTTTCATGTTTGTCACTGAAGTATTTTCCTCTATCAGTGCCCAAAGATACAGAAAGCATGTGCCCAAGTTTAAGAGAGCTCATGGTTTAGTCACCATAAAGGACATTCAGCATCATAGTTATTATAATCTTAAGACTTTCCTTTATTGTTCCAGTCATACTATGACCACTAGAAGGTGCTGTCAGGAAACCACGGGCCATAAAAACTTTAGATTATGTGACATCATGAGGACATTGGTCAAGAATTGTCTGCCATGTTGGACATGAGATAGGTTGCTAGGTTTTCCCCATCTGGTTCGCAGTGCTTCCTGGAGGCCGCTGGCTGTTGCTGGGTAAAATTGGTTGAAACGAAGATGCTGCACCTAAAACCTCCGAGTGATTGTGTTGGTTGATAGCAGATTGCCAAGGTTGCCTGCAGTTTTCATGTTTGTCTGCAAAAACTTGCTAACTACTAGCCGAGCGGTAGTGTACCTAGAATAAGTGCGACGAAAACCAGAAATGGAGAAAGTTTACCTTCAAAGGAGGAGTTGTGCCTCAGCTGCGGCCAACATGTTCCAAAAGGCACGACTTTTACTTTGAAGGCAAACAGGCTCCATTTCAGGTTTGTGTCTGGCCGGTGTTTGTGGACAAGTCCATTACTTCCATTCAAATTAGAACCAAAACAATCACCAGGAGGTTTTTGCCAATCATTTGGGGAATACATATTTTCCCTAACAACAGGTGGTTGCCATGGGGTCACTTGATTATCCTTTAGGACGGTGTAACTGGAACTTTAGCAATTAATTTCCCAGCAACTGCCATCGACCCCAACAATCACTCGCAACTGGTTGGGGAATATTCATTTTTCCCTCATGATCAGTGGTCACAGACCGCTCTCTAGGCCTGTGTGACTGGAGCCTTATTCACTTCATCTTACATTGTCACTGTGATTATTGCACAGTCGAAATAGTTGACAAGTTAACATTAGGTGCTTAGTGGTCACACATCTGCAAAACCTCTACAGGGTAATAAAAAACTGTATATAAAAGATGGTCGTAGCCAACATGACCTTTTTTTTCCCCAGGGTAGGTTATGGTCATTGCTATCTTCTTTTTCCAAGCAACGTGTGACCATATTTAGACCGGGGGGGAATGCTACTTTGGCAATGGTCATTCAGAGTGTACAGTATAGGTGCACTGTACAAATTAATGCTAAATAACACACAAAGAAAGCATTTACCTTTTGGATGGGTTGTTAATTTAATAATTAACAGGACATGCAGGCCATACTGCCTGCCAGTGCTCCAACAGGCACCAACACCACAAGTCTAGTAAGTATGAAGCATTGTAAATGGTAAACATCATGTGGATTGACCAAGAGCATCCAAGAGCATCTTCTTGGGTTGAAAAACAGAATGCAAAATGCAAAACTGTGGCTGGCTCATTTGATGGGTTAGTATGATTATGCAGAGTTGCATGGTTTCATTGTATATATGCTGAGAGTGTAAAACTAACTTGATAATCTTAAAAAAGATGAGGAAAGTTAAGGAAACTGCTGTAAAAGAAATGAGCACTAATTCTTCAATTTAAAAAAAAAAGACAACTCCAAATACCATTTCGGACAATTGGATTGCTGATCACATTATTATGCTTTAAATTTTTTTTTGATGATTTTAATATGAAATATTAATCTGCTAGGGATATAACCTCATGAAACTTAGACCTATTGTTCAAAGTCTGAACCATCCAAAGGAAATACGGTCTAGTATCTCATTTAGGAAATTGAGGTATTCTTGTGAAATTCTGATTTGTGATTTATACCAAAGCAAAGTCTTTCAGTCAGCTGATCAATTAATTAATCTATCCCTTCATGTTGAAATGGTTTTTAACTTTTTCTACTTGAGGTGCAAACTGCCTGGAGAAGAGGAGCATATTGACAACCTGGAGGATGCGGTATTGATGTGTGATCACTCCTACTTAGTGAGGGGAGCCAGTGAAGTGTGACTGTGAATAATCAGCCTTAGCACTACATCACTGCCACATTTTCCACCAGCGGGGCACACATGCCCTCTGGGATGGTTGTAAGCAAAACAAGAAACGGTAATGTTTTATCTGCTGGCCACAGTGACTGGTTGAGTTCAGGCTTAAAATCCTACCAGAAAAACAGCAAAATGGACTCTATTTGATTCACTTGTAATCATATAATAAAGAGCGTTGACAACAAATCAAAAGGGAGAAGAAGCCTGCATGCTTTTAGTAAAAGGCTTGCATGGAATATTTTCACAATTAAAAAAAAAAGCAAATTCATAAACCGTGTGTAATGAGGACTATGGTAAACAAAATGCTTAGGGTACAAAAAAAAAATCTTTGCACTGTAGTCCACGCAAAATACCGTAGTAGGAAGATCGATTTTCAGGTCGGACATTTACCATAATGCGTGTTTATAAATGTGATTTCTAGAGCTGGTTGGGTTGGTTTCCTTTGCCACATAAAGTGTTTATGTAAAGTGTTATGTATTTCTACTTTTGATTTACCAACAGGCTGAGTCACATTTCTTGACCTTGACTGATAGATGCCAAGATGCGTTGCTCATCCTTATGTACTCATATGCACAGATATGAGTTTTATCACCGGTATGCTTAGAGACCTTCTGAAAACAGTTTCCTTGAAAAGTATTTTATATTTCCATCATCCTTTTCTTCTTGTTTTCGAGTTTCCTATTAGGTGTTGGAAATTATGTTGTTACACAAAGTTTTTGCTCAAGAAATATAGCATCTTTTTTGATATTTGTCTGCTGTTACTTCAGGAAACACATTGAATTTTGTGCCTTTGGCAAAGAGGCGTCGACGAGCAACTCAAATAAATGAAGGAATAAAACACGGTTTCTGAAATCATGGATTCATTGGCACATATTTCATTACCTTCATTCTTATTAGTTTTATAATATGCCGTTATGGCCGCTATTTGTCACAGTCTTATCTTTGTGGCTGTCGAGAAAAGTGCCATGTAACTCTAAAGTGTATTACTTTTATTCATATTTTTTTTGTGTGTTTGCTGAATTTCCCCTCAGCTTTGCTCCCATTGTCACATTTAATGAGAAGATTGCAAAAGCTCAATAAACTATTAAATCTCTTGTAACGCAGCCATTATTGCTGTTGGCTAAATAAAATGAACACTGCTGGAGTCAATTCATATTTCAAGTGTTTCTCCTGTTGCGAGGTGAGAGCTGTAATAGTGGAAAGCGAGAGCTCTATCAGTGCCTACTTGTGATACGGAGTTGTAATTCTCGTCTCAGTGGGGATCTCTCTTTACTGTTTGGATCATTATTTTCTTCATAAGTGTTTGCATTATACTGATTTGTATTTTCACTGTTCCCATTTTCAGATGTCAAGCGAGGGTTTGCACAGCAATTGCCTTTATTTATTTATTTGTTTGTTACAAATATATACTGATGCATTGGTGGAATACTGATATCCTTTACAGCAGGATCAGATCTCTGCCTGCATGCCTTGTTTCTGTCAAGGATGCGAGGATGTTTTTCTTTTAATCCAATGACCTGCCTGACACTCACAGAATTCAGCTGATTTGAACAGGGAATGCGCCCTCTTCCCATTTAATAATATCTTTGTAGGGTACTGAGAGCATATAAAAAAAAAACAAACAAACACAAAACTTTAAGCAAAAATGCTAACGGGCTCACAATAATTGATGTTGTACAAGCATAATTATTATAATAATTGGTCTCTTAGTTTAACTAATGTTACCACTAACTGGCACAGGTAACATTAGCTAATATCACATACCCTTCTAAAAAGGTTGGGGCACTGTGTGATGGCAGACAGTGTTGCAGTATTTCTGGATCATTGTGTGTGTGTGTTTTTTCTTCTACTTTGGCAGAGTTTTTGGGTACAGCAACAAACTGTGCTCACTGACAACAGTTTTTGGCAGTGTTCCTGAGGCCATGCAGTGATTTCCACTGCACTGTTTTATGTTCAACAACAAACAGTGGGGGTTTGTCCTTGTCACTGGCATTCACTCGGTCTTTTAATTATTTTATTTCACATAGATGATGAAATCCCCAAATTGTTTGCAACTTTTTGCTAGGAAACATTATTCTTAAGTATTGTTGAAGTAAAACAAACAAAGAAAAAAAGCTTGAGTCTTCCATGTGGCTCTTGACAAAGAGCCCAGGGCATTGACCCTGCCTCCGAACTATGCAGATCCCAGTTTGATTAAACATCTGCAGGATGTGCTAGAACAAGCACCATCCTTCATGCAACCCACAGGACCCAAGTGATGTGTTTGTGTCCTCGTTACATACACCAAAATATGCCCCCCGCAGGTCTCGTGTCTATGCATCGGAAGGTCACAGGTATATTAGCGACATGAAATGCACATAATATTTGGCAGGTCATTTTAATGTTGCTTGTAAATTCTTGCAGCCAGTTTTTCATCATTCCATCTAGAAGCTGTTGAGATCTTTCCCTCTAAAAACACTAAAACTTTGAAAAGTCAGAAATTTATAAATATACAAAAGTATGGACTAGTGTTGTATGTGTGAATATTTCAGCAAATGAAGTGACAACTGTGACCTCCCGGTGGCTCTGGATGTAGACATTCCACTATAACCAAAACAAATATCCTTTGAGGACTACAAGCATCTTTACAAAATACCCCCCCCCAAAAAAACAAAAAAAACAAAAAAACAAAACAAAACAAAAACAAACAAAAAAATAACTGAAATGCATGTTAACTGACATCCCTTTCTATTGCCCCAAACCATTTTTCTATCTTTAACAATTCCCTCTATGTTGCCTCAGTTTCTTGTTTCAGCAGACACATGAGTCATAGGAGGTTGGCACCACAATCAAGGGAACAACCAAGGCTATGGCTGTGGCAGACACAAATTACCCCAGCAATAGAGCTCTTAAAAATTCGTCAACTGAATGTCTCACTTTGCAATTTACAGGCAGATTTGGGATCATTAACTCAAAAAGTAATATGTTGCACATTGCTAAATATCTGCCACTTTTTCCCTGCTATTTTCTCTGTGATCTGAATTTAAGCAACTGTAATGACCACTGTTATTTAGATAATTGGAGAACTTATGTAGTGCAGGCGAGCTATTTCTTTGATTCATAACTTTAAGATGAGTAGTGAATTTAAGTGATTTTGTGGCTCAATGTATATAAGTATACATACAGATATTCCCAGTTTAATCAGGCAAACATCTCTGAAGTTTTTTTTTTTTGTTCACTCAAAGTCTGTTGTATTTTACAAGTATAATGTGATTAGCATAACAGGCTTGAAGTACTATAAAAACATGTGTTATTTATACTCCCATCTAGTGTAGATACTAAATCTGCTGCTCTGTTAACATATTATGCCTCTTCTGCAGACATGTTAGAGAAAGTCATTTTATGTGCAATTTATAAATATTATCAGTGTAAACCTTAAACTATACTTCAGTGTCTTTCATGCAGAGAATTAAATTATGCTGTAATTAAACCAATTTTTCTTTCAGCCACTTTAGAAACCTCTCAGCTAGTCTCAAGGCAACCTGGACAAGACAAAGAAACAGATTTATCAGTCAAGGCATTTGTGAATAATATTGCCAAGCAACATTTGTTTGCAGCTGTACATTTGAGTTCTCTGTGTATGCAAGTGCACCTTGACTGTTAAATCTTGTGATTAAACTATAGACATCCTAGGGAATCCATGGGACTTCTACCAGGCTTACCTGTTCCTGGAACTCTGGTTGTGCCCAGGCCTCTAGGACAGGTTATCCATCTGTCACTGATCCCAGATGAGTCCTGTTAAGCAGCTTTGCATCAGGTCCAGCCAGTAGCTGCTACACTCTGTCAGGCTACAAAGAAGCAATACGTAACTGAACGAAGTAAATAGGACATAACAAC
>JAMQGT020003534.1:0-21295 GCA_024447675.2 Pterophyllum scalare | reverse complement strand
TGTGGTTGTACTTGGTTCAGTTACGTATTGCTAAATGATGAGTATCTTCTTGATTCTTCAGTCGGCGTAGTCCCTGGAGAACCAACAGATGTTGTGGTTACTGAGGCAACCAAGAGTTATGTGGTGCTCGCCTGGAAGCCTCCAGACCAGAGGGGCCATGAAGGAGTCATGTATTATATTGAGAAGGTGAGGAAAAAATGGACAACTGTCTCACAGAAATACATGATGGAAAGTTTTAGTAATTGAGTCAAATTACTGCACTTCTGATAAGAATCAGAGTTTATCTTTTGTTATATTCAACAGTTATAGCAAATATAGAGAAGTTTCTGATCACTAATCACTTAACTAAGTCTTAAATGATCTACTGCTGATAAATACAACAATATGAAATGTAAATGTGAAGGGTGGCGAGATTTGCCCACATATTTTACAGGGACAGTGCAAACTGAAAGCACCACAGTGCTTTGGTCACTCAATGCATTTTCTACTAAAACAATAAAGCAAAAGAAAACAAGCCAAAATAATTGTTATTTTTTAGCAGAATTCCCTATAATTGTCCTCTAAAAACAACAATGAAAAAGCCCACATACAGTAGTCAATATTAGACTAGTGATATGTGAAGGTGAGCATATAGAGACAACTCTCATTCATACCTTATCTGTTTTATATAGTGAAATTTTCTTCATCTCTGTTTCAGTCTCTAACATTTCTCTGGCTCTTTGTTGACTGCAGCGTATTTCTGGGACTGACACCTGGCAGAGAGTGAACACTGGCATGCCAGTCAAGTCTCCTCGCTTTGCCCTGTTTGACCTGGCAGAGGGTAGATCCTACAGCTTCCGTGTGCGCTGCTGCAATTCTGCTGGTGTCGGTGAACCCTCTGAGTCCACAGGAGACATCACTGTTGGAGATAAACTGGGTGAGCTGGTGAACCAAATGTGTCAGAACTAGAGCTGCATACAAGAAGACCTGCTTGGGGCTTAATAATAGTAGTTAAAATCATAATATCAGTGGTTTATTGGCCAGCCTTCTGCTGCACCTTTCTGCATTACAGGATGTTCTGTGTTTTTCCTTTTCTTCCTTTAACAGATCTGCCATCAGCTCCAGGCAACCCAGTGGCCACCAGGAACACTGACACATCTGTGGTGGTTTTCTGGGGGGCCTCCAAGGATGTGAAACACTTGGTGGGATACTATGTTGAATGTAGTGTGGTGGGCACTGATGTCTGGATGCCTTGCAACAATAAGCCTGTCAAGCAGACCAGGTAGGCAGGTTTAAAGATGCACTTAATTCATTCTCTAACAAGGGGAGGACTTTGTCATATAAATATGTCTTATTTATTAGCACGCTTTTATACAGTCACATGAAAAAGAAAGGGTAAGTAGCAGCCAGGTGCTGCTAATCAAATATACTCCAATATCAGCAAGTGTGAGCACCTCTATGAAAGCAGATGTTTTGACAATTTGCTGGTCTGGAGTATTCAGGTGTGTTAGCACAATGCCACAATCGTTCCACAATTCACTCTAAGTTCAGCCCATTCAATGGTCTGAACTTGGAGAACTGCTAAAAACAAAGAACTCCTCTGGATGCTGGAGTACTCTAAAGTCAAATGCAGGCCATCTGTCTGACAGCTAAAGATTGTCCCACATTGGGTTTTGCAACAGGACAATGATCCCTAGCACAGCAGCAAATCTACAACAGAATAACTGAAAAATAATCAAGATGTTGCAATGACCCAAAGTCCAGACCTCAACATGATTGAAATGCTGTGGCAGGATCTTAAGAGAGCTGTGCATAAATGGATGCCCACAAACTTCAATGAACTGAGGCAATGTTGTAAAGATCGACAATGTGAGAGACTGAAAGTCATACAGAAAACAATTACTTCAATTTATTGCTGCTAAGGGTGGTTCTACAAGCTACTGTGTACTTAGTTTTTCACAGTCCTGTAAAAACTTTTTGCATAATTATTATGTTTATATAATTAACTTTATTTATTGTCATCTATTATTAATCTAGTGTTAAACCGGTTAAGATAGGTAGAGTTAGAGTGACACTGATTTGTTAACATTAGCAAACATTAACTAGAACATGCTAATGGTCTGACCGGGTAAAGCTGTAGCTGACAACTAAACCATCATTTTTTTTTAAAATTAATTATTTATTTTCTTTAAAGATTTTTTTTATCCTATATTTCACCAAAACTAAATGTCAGCTACACTTGGAAAGTTTCTGAAAAGCAATGGAACTTGAAGGACTAAAATGCTATAACACTTTTGTGTTATTATCAAAGGTCCCGTCTGCTGACCGGTACTAATGCTGTCTTCTGTTGTTAATAGAATCAGACTGAGTGAAATGCTGATAATCTCTTTATTCTGTTTAGGTTTGTGTGTCATGGCCTGACCACTGGCGCGAACTACGTGTTTAGGGTGAAGGCAGTAAATGCTGCTGGATACAGCCAGAGCTCCCCAACTCTGATGCTGTAGTTGTGCAGGCTGCCATCTGTAAGTATCATAATTCATTCCAATTGTTTACTTTGCCCATAGCATTGAACACCACCCTCTTAGCAGAATGACAGTAGGAATGTACAAATTTTATTTCCCCTTTTTTTTAATCCATATCCATTTATAATCTTTCACCACTCACTTTCCAATTCCTAACCCAAAGTCTTTCTTATTTACTTGCTGAGATTTTGCTCTCAAACAGTTAATTTAACAGATATTTCCTTTTTTGCCCTCTAATTCCTGTGTATTCTTGAGTTATGTCTTGATGCATGCAATAATCCAGGTAAGTATCCCAGAAAGTTGATTCTGTTTATCTGGATGGAGCGTTTTCAGTGGGGAAATTTTTTCATCACTCATCCAAGTGAATTCTTCAGTCTCAGCTGACTGCAGGTTTCCCCAACCTTACAAACAGTACAGTTGCATAATGACCAAAAGTAGCACCACTGACAAACACTGAGCCACAAGCTCAGTTTCATGATTGTTAGTATGCAAATTGTTGAGAACATTGATCAGTGGCCATGAGTATTAGTCACAGAGTTGGGGAATGGCTGCAATCACAGCACTGTAAGATGGTGAAAGATTTACTCTTAGGCCCCATTATAAACAGTACGGTTTGTACTGCACCTGCAGTCAGCTGAGACTGAAGAAGTCAGTTGGTTGAGTGATGAATGTTTTTCCCACTGAAGATCCAGGTGAACAGAATCAACTTTCTGGGATTCTTGAATTCAGTATTTTTATACAAGTGCTGGTTGATAAGTTGCATGTGCCTGCATAGCAGACTAATCGCTGCCACTAGATTTGGTCACTAAAAAGGTCATGTTTTCCGGTGCTTTTACTTTGTGTTAAAGTTTTGATTTCTGTATGTAAGACTGATCTTGCTTGAGTTCTGTTATGCTGTTTGATAACTCTTTAGGCATGCCTCTTAGTGCCTGTCCCAGATGAAGGCTAAAATATTGTGTTCTTAAAAAGCATGATCCTGGTGAGTCCTGGCTTTGAAGATTTTCTTTGTGTGAAAGTTTCACAGATCCTTGTGTTTAGTGTAACTATTTATTTTTTCATTACAATGACACTAATTTAAAAATGTGTGTTCCTTATGTGTGTAAAGCAGCAGCATAAATGATGATTAACTGTAGCCATTGCAACTGATAGCTTAACATTGATGGCCACAAACACCTACATGATATTTGACCATTGCCAGACATCTGTGTGAAAATATGTATGATCATGAATTTTCCGTGTATTAATTTGGGTTTAAATATTTCAGTGCTGTCTTTTTTTAATCACTTTTCACAATTAAAGCTGACCAGCCTGTCTACTCTCATCACAGCTGTACCTGGTAAGCCCACCGGTGTGACCCTGCTGGAGGCCTTTAAGGACTACATGGTCCTGAGCTGGACCGCGCCTGCTAACAACGGAGGAGCCGACATCAGGGGTTACTTTGTGGACTACAGAACAGTAAAGGGAGGCGTTGTTGGAAAGTGGCATGAAATGAACCACCAGGCACTGACAACAACTTCCTATAAAGTAAGTTCCAGTTCCAGGCTTGCATTGATCACATTAAGAATGAAAGTGATTAGGCTGTGAATAGAAGAAGAATGAGTACCACCCACAATACGTTGTATTATCACTGCATTTTATGAAGCTGGCAGGCAGTATAACATCATTATACTGTTGCTTACAAGTACTTTTTAGTCTCTATTTGCGTTTGTATCTTTTAGGCGGAGAACCTGAAGGAGAGTGTCTTTTACCAGTTTCAAATCCGAGCAATGAACATGGCCGGTGTGAGTAAACCCTCTCTTCCCTGTGCACCCCTGGAGTGCAAAGAGTGGACCATTACTGTTCCAGGTATCACTGACAATATGTTCAAACAATGAATACACAGAAAATTGAGCTGGTAAATATTGGTAATGGAGGAATTAGACAGTTAATTGACAATCCACTGAAAGGACATTGGCTTTAATTACTGCTGTGTTATCCAAGTAAATGGGTCACTGAGAGTGAAAGTATTTTTCATCAGTGACCTGACCGACGATGCCGTGTATATTGTAGCAAATAATCACACAGATAGCTCACACAGTACAAATAAGTGAAAAAAATTCAAAAAATGCTATAGATATTTTAAAAACTTTTTATTACATTTTATATATTAAAATGCCTCAAAAAATTGCCTAATTAATTGATGAATAAAATTGTTGTTAACAGAGACTGTCAGTAACTTTTTACTGAAGACAACCTCAGGTTTTTGTGTCTATATAATTAGACCTTAGAAAACAAAAAGATAAATAAACATTATAAAGTATCACAATACACAATATAATTATACTGATTTTGAATTCCTTTTTATACATTCTCTCTATTTATTATTTAGTTTTATTTTCAGTAGCTACAGTTTGTTTACCAATCCAAACTCATCCCCTGATTATTCAAACACTGTTATCCTTCAAGGTGCTCCTGTTGGTCTTCGTGTGCTGGAGGTCCGTGACACCTCTTTGGTGGTCCTGTGGGACCCACCTGTATTTGATGGTCGTTTTCCTGTTAATGGCTACTACTTGGATGTCAAGGAGGCCTCTGCTGGTGAGGAAGGCTGGAAAGGTGTTCATGAAAAGGTTAACAAGATGAAATACATGAAGGTGAGGAAGATGCATATAGCAGTTTGAAGAACATGGGCTATTCATGTCTTAATATGAAATAAGTATGTGAAATAATAAAGGACGTATTGGTAATTGGTGGTTGGACTGTCTTTTACCCCGGCTCCTCGTGTGCTAATTCAGGTGACTGGACTGAAAAGTGGTGCATCTTATGTCTTCCGCGTGCGAGCTCAAAATATTGCTGGAGTTGGGAAGCCCTCTGCAGTCTTAGGTCCAATCCTGGCCCAGACTCGCCCTGGTGAGCGAGATTGTTATGTAACTCATGCAATCAGTCACAGAGTTCCTACACAGGCCTGGAAAGTCTTACAGAGTGTGGAAAATTTGTACTGAGGCATGACTTCACATTTTTTTTGCAGCTCTACACTGACGAACATGCTTTTTATTTTGATTATTTGCCCATTTAATGACAAAAATTCTGAGTTTGAGAACTGAAAACAACAATACCAGTGATCCTCCCACAATGTCACCATTTACTGTCTCTCACATAGGCACCAAGGAGATTTATGTGGATGTTGATGATAACGGTGTGATTTCTATGGTCTTTGAGTGCTCTGAGATGAAGGAGGGCTCTGAGTTTGTTTGGTCCAAGAACTATAAAGAAATCACAGACACCTCTCGCTTGACTATTGTCAGTGAACGGGGCAAGTAAGTATGCATTATGTACCACTAATGTTCACTACCAACATTTTCCTCAGCATATCCAAGTAAGCAGATAAAATATTCCACTCGCCTCCCTTTCTGTGTCATCATTCTCAGATCCAGAGCTATCTTCAACAGTCCCTCTCTGGAGGATCTGGGTACCTTCTCCTGTATGGTCACCAACACCGATGGCATTTCCTCCAGCTACACACTCACTGAGGAGGGTGAGTCAGCCCACTGTTTTTCCTGTGTTTGCTACTGTCTCTGTTCTGTTTCAACAGCTGCTTCAAATGCATCTCTGTTATACTGTATGCCTTTTTCCTTTGAAGGATGTCTCACATTACTTCTGTCAGTGTACAGAGGCTGTGACTTTGATCCATTTTGTTGTTGTTTTCTTAATTGATAGGTCTCAAGCGTCTTCTGGACATCAGTCACGATCACAAGTTTCCTGGTGAATATTGAGGCAAAGCACAGATATTACTAAAACCAGAATTTCAGTTTTATTTAGTACTGAATATAGATAGATCTCTTTTCTCAAAAAGTGCAGCCTACAAGCCTGTTTTGTTCTAGGATATTGTTGATACTTAGCCACTTCATGCCTTACATGTAAAGCTTCATACAAAAACTATAACTTGAGCTTTACTGTGGTGCTGTCCAGTTATTCCCTTTAAGAATGAAATGGCCATGGAGCTGCTTGAGAAGGGTCGTGTGCGATTCTGGACTCAGGTGGAGAAATACACTTCTGACTGCCAAGTGGAATATGTCTTCAATGATGTTATCATTGCTCAGGGGAAGGTAGGAATAATAAATTTGTTTTGTTTGCTGCCCCCCCCCCCATTTCGAAATTGGACCTAGTCTTACTGCTGATGCACCAGGGGTTTTCTCTTTGCGTCATTGCTTTCAGAAATACACAATGAATTTCGACAAGTCCACTGGTATTATTGAAATGTTCATGGACTCTCTGGAAGTCACAGATGAGGGGACGTTCACCTTTAACCTGGTGGATGGCAAAGCTAAGGGTACAACCAGTCTGGTGCTAATTGGAGATGGTAAGCAACATTAATGGCTAATGCAATTTTTGACTTCCATGCTGATATAGTGGCTACCTAACAAAGCTAAGCCTATAACTTCAAGTTAAGTTTGCAAAGTTTTTGACAGACTTGCACAAACAGGATACAGAAGCCGAAGAGTAAGAAGAAATTAAATAAAAATACTGTGAAGTTAAGATGGAGTTAAAATAACAGTATGAAAAGGAAGGATGTAAAAATACACAGTGCAAATGTCAGTATAAATACAGACATCCCAATCTGCCAGGCGTATTGCAAATGCTGCAGTTTAAATATGTATCCATTGAGGGGCAGTAGAAGGCAACCTTTCCTTACTGTTGTGCCTTCTCAGTTTGTTATGGCGCTCATTTTCTAATACACTTTTGAGTGATAGGTGGGGGAAAAAATACAGGTTTAATCTGTTATTCAGCACTTGTGTTTCTCTTTCTCCAGAATTCAGGGAGCTTCAAAAGAAGTCAGAATTTGCGAGGGCAGAATGGGTCAGGAAACAAGGTAAGAAATCTCACTTCTCTGACACTCAAGCCCGGTGCTAATTAAACAAATATGTTTGTGTAATCATTCAATTAATTTTCAGGTCCTCACTTTGTCGAGTACCTTGACTTTACTGTTACTCCTGAATGTGATGTACTGCTGAAATGCAAGGTAATAGAAACAAATGTATACAATAATAATTACAGTTCTGTTGATATTTCTTCAAAGGCAAAGCATATAGGTGAAGCAGCTTCTTCCCATCCCTCTCTTTGTTTCATAGATCGGAAATGTCAGACCAGAGACAGAGATCATTTGGTCTAAGGACTGCATTGAGATTGCAGAGGAGGATGAGGAAGCTAAGAAAATCGAGACAAAGGAAGGCGAGCTGACCTTTAATATCGGAAAGGTGAGCCATTAGACGGAGGCAGTACTTGGAGTTGTGAGCTTATGTGTAAAGAGCTAAAAGCGATGGTGATGCAGCTGTGCTTCCATTGTACAGCTTTAGTGGCTGCTGCGCTGTCAGCCAGTTCCTTCTGACACATACATTCATAAATGATGAAACACTCTGGAAAATATTCACCTTCCCAGGTTGTAGTAGAGTGCTGGAGTCAGCACATTGGATCTAGTGGGTACTGAAACTGCTACAATTAACTTTTACTCTAAATGTTTATACTTTGATATGGAAGACTTGGCCATTATATTTATACCCACATAATATCATTGTACATGTCATGTGTGTTTAACTCATTCATTTCATTCTAACAATATTCAATATAACTTCTCTGGTCACCTTACTTGTGTACTTAAAAAAAAACAAAAAACTTTTGATGGAAGTTTGATCTGGTTTGTCAGTAAGACCCCAGTGCCAGGGAAGTTACATTGATGTTTCATTGAAATTGTGTAAGCATTACTCATTAGAAGAGGGTCGCTATCATTGCATGAGCTCCTCTCAGCTGAATTTGCAATAACTGGCTTATCTGTCTAATTCACAGTGGATTATTAAGCAAGAGAAACAGAAAGAAAAAAGAGAAAGCCACCTGCAGAGGACGTTGCCCCGCCACCAAGACCTAAAGTCTGGACATAATCTTTCTGCCATAAGTTGACACCTAATTTCTCCATGTGTCCTCCTCGTCTTACCTTATCCATGTTTTTCTCTGTCCTTTCCATGTTTTCCTTTTAACGCCTGCAGCATCACAGGCGGGAGAAAAGCTTGCCTTTTCGGTTTAGTTGGTCCATGTCTGGCTATTTTACTGTCTTTTATCTGTCCCAAAAATAATACTGTTCTCCCCTCCCTTTGAGGTTAAGGGGATTTCATAATTGCTTCAAGGATACTTATGTGGCTTTTAATTTGAATCTTAGATCTCCAAGCAAGATGCAGGTGTTTACGAAGTCTTCCTGAGGGATGAGAGAGGCAAAGATAAGAGCACCTTCAATCTGACAGATGCAGGTAGTCTTCCTCATAAATTTTAGGAGCTGAAAATCAAGCAGAAAAGTGGAAAAAAGCGCTACGAAAAAAAAAAGTAATATCAGCGATTGTGACATTAATTGCTGTCGTCATCCTTTTCCCCAGGATACCAAGCTGTAATGAATGAGCTGTTCAGGGTTATTGGTGAGTCATTAAAATTCACACTTACCAGGCAGTAATGAAGCACAACACATAGACCACGCACTAAAGAGACCCACAGAAAAAAGCAGAATGTGCCTATTCAGAGTATTTTTTTCCTCAAAATGAACAATTAAAATCTAAATATTTCATGTTTCATTGCATATCATTATCCAATATTGCTTCCAAGAGATGCAAATAAGTGCCTGTCTTTGCTGTTTTCCCCCCAGCCAACTCTTCCAGTGAAATCAAAGTTCTCAGTACTGAACATGGCATCGTGCTTTACTCCACGGTCACATATTACCATGAGGAC
The DNA here is from genome assembly GCA_024447675.2 of Pterophyllum scalare. Taxonomy (NCBI): domain Eukaryota; kingdom Metazoa; phylum Chordata; class Actinopteri; order Cichliformes; family Cichlidae; genus Pterophyllum; species Pterophyllum scalare. The sequence goes on along the minus strand of JAMQGT020003534.1, from coordinate 12,053 downwards.
CTGGGTGTTGGTTGGCTCCACAAGTACGTGAAATTGACCTGGTTTACAATCATATTTAACACTTTTTTTTTCTTCTTTGTTTTTTTAATTTCAAAACTCATCCGCTTGTGAAATACACAAAGCAGTACTATTATGAAACTACACTGGACAAAAGGGCCTGTATCCGGAAAGATCCGGAATCCTCCAGAAAGATCCGTGGCAGATCCATAAAGTTGGATCCGTAATGTATCCGTAATATTTCCGGAGAGAATATGGGAAGATCTGAGCTTAGATGTTTAAATGGATATTATCCGATATTATCTGGATATGTAATGGATGTTTATTCAGAGTTTGGATTTTTCAGCGTCCAATCTCGTCCGTTTACGGAGAAATCTCTAAAACATATCCATCAAAGATCCAGTGCGGGATATTGTCTGTATCTGTGATGGATACAGAGGTATCATACCTCGGATAGTATGGTATTTTAGGGCTTTTATTCCAGTGCTACATTTGCAAAATGTGTAATCTCATACAGCTGTTAATCTTAAATCTTGATTTTGTGTAGTGTCCATTAGATTGATATGATTCTATTATCTACACTGTACAAAATAATTTGAGCAGCATTATAAAATGTTGATTAGAATGTACACCCTATACATGTATTTATGAGATAAACCTCTCATGACATTACAAATGAATGGGCAAATGTGTCCAATCAAGCTGATTCTGCAGCATTTTGGCTGGTTGATGTTATATAAAGAAATAAGAAGTCCTAAAAAAATAGAAAATCAGGCCAAACAACCTCAAAGCACAAACAAAAGGACAACTTGAATCAGACAATAGATGTTCAAATGGATTTTCTGGAGCAGATCCCTCTGTTTGGTGAGGTCTCTGTTTGGGGTGGGTTGGAGCCTATCCCAGCCGCCATGGGGCGAGAGGTAGACCCTGGACAGGTCACCAATCCTTTGTAGGGCTAACAGATAACCATTCATGGTCACATTCAAACCTAACCCCATACATGTCTTTGGACTGTGGGAGGAAGTCGGAATACCTGGAGAGAACCCACGCAAGCATAGGGAGAACATGCAAAAAAAAGGCCCCAGACTGGATTAGAACCCAGTACCTTCTTGTTGTGAGACAGCAGCTAACGGAGGCCACAGAGCAACTGAGCTAAGGGACATTTTGCCCTAGACTGCTATACAACTAGAAGTCTTTTTTGCAATCGCAGGGGTCGCCCCCTGCTGACTAGTCATAGAATGTATTTCGAAAGTGCTTCCACTTTGGCTTCGCTTTTCAGACCCAGTAGCTGCATCCATCTTTTATGCTGTCCATGTTCCTCACTGAGGGAAGTGATGCAGAAGTAGCTGCAAGGCAGTCATAACAAGAGCTGACTGAATTCTCTAAATCCTTAGGAAAGGTGCTTCCATCACTAATTTCTTTTGTGTGACATACAGTGGAGCATCCTGTATGAAATGAAAGAAAAACAATGCTATTCTACAGTTCAAAATTATGCACTATGATACTGATAAGTGACAAAGATGATGTAAATGTTAATTAATAGTGTGTTTTTCATTTCATGCCATGCTCATTCTCTGAGCACCTCGATTCTCTTTCCCAAAGTCCTTGTAAATGCTCCGTCACATGTTCCCTTCATCTCCTGATGTTTTTTGTCAAAGTCCAGGAAAAGTCGTAAGAGGGAAGTTATTTTGACTAGAGTCCAACCACAGTCTGAGTGGAGGTTTTTGGGCTATGTTGACCTGTCTACTGATGGTGCTGGGTGTTTATCCTCTATTAGAGGCTCAAGGACAGCCTAGTTGCTGCTGATAGTGCAGAGATGCTGTATTTTCTTACCTGGAATTTGTTGTGGAAAGGTGTATATGAAACTCTTACATCAGAATTTGAGAATGGAATGACTGCTATGTGGATTCACCTGTTCTACTTGAGGTTAGTTGATGCTTTATAATATGTCATTATTTTATACTTTTTATCTGCACAAGAACAAAGCTGTATCATTGAGTTTTGTGACAAACATAATTCAATTCTATTTTATTTATATAGCACCAAATCACAACAAACAGTTGCCTCAAGACACCTTACATTGTAAGATAAAAACCCTACAATAATTATAGAGAAAACCCAACAATCAAAACAACCCCTATGAGCAAGCACTTGCTGATAGTGGGAAGGAAAGACTCCCTTTTAACAGGAAGAAACCTCCAGCAGAACCAGGCTGGGAGGGGCAGAGGGGAGAGAAAAGAGCCAGAGATTAACAATGACTAAATGCAGAGTGGCATATAAAGTAAAGTAAAAAGAGGTGAATAAAAAGAAATACGCTCAGCAGCCTATGTCTATAGCAACATGGCTAAGAGATAGTTCAGGGTCACCTGATCCAGCCCTAATTATAAGCTTGATAACCACACTGACCTGTCAAATAAGCTCCACGAGTACCCCTTTACCAACACCATGTCATGTTTCAAATGTGTTCAACTGATTTGAACTACTTTAAATATTGTTATGGTTAACCAAACTGACTATACAAGTTTTAACTTTCATTTATACCACCACATGGAGTGTTTACAGTTAGCTAAAACATTTACATTTAGCTAAACAGTTATCAACAATTTCAGCTATTTCAACTTATCTATCTGTATTATCTGTTGCTTTTAGAATTACAAATAATCTAGCCATCTGTACATATATTTTACAATATTCAGCTACATATTGTAACAATTGAATTCACTTCGCTGCTTTTTTGTGTCATAGTTTTTGCTAGTTTAATTTTTTTTTCACAAAATTGAGTCATAAAATATCACAATGGTGTCATGGTACTGCTTTTTATATAAGACTTTCAAAGCTTGGATGTATACTATGGCAACATGCTTTGCTTATCTTAGACCAGATACTCATGCAGTATATGAAGTAATTTGTGCCCTTTATATTTTTCTTTTTCTAATTATGTGAAATCAGATTTAAAATTACACAGTAATAAAATGCCTAAAACTCTCAGCTCCCCTGCATAAAATTCTGATGTATATGATTATACATAGATGGGGATAAAATCTCACCACATGCAACATTTTTTTCCCCAAAAAACAGGGATTATTATGCAAGACTGAAGGGTCCACTGCAAGTATACGTAGCTCCTTAAATGAGTCATACTCCTTGGTGTGCTGGATTGTATAAATTTATAGTTTCAGTAAATGAGGAGTCAGGCATTATTTGATGTCTGTGTTTTTGATTTCTTCACCAGAGATGGTAAAATTGCTGCATCAGAGAGAGTTAAGTCTGGAGTCACAGGAGACCAGCTTTGGCTTAAACTCAATGAGCCCACTGAGAAGGACAAGGGCAAATACAGCATAGACATCTTTGATGGCAAGGACAGTGTAAAGAGAGTCTTTGAGCTGACTGGCCAGGGTGAGTAAAAGTTTTAAAGTCAAAAGGAGATAGAAAGAATTACCTCCTCTAAACTCTGGCTATTTTCTGTGCTTATGTAACTAAATTATAATTGATGATTTGTCCTGCTGCAGCATGGGAAGAGGCATTTGAAGAATTCCAAAGGCTCAAGTAAGTAAACGAACTCATCTGACTCCATCCTTCATTTGTGTAGTTCAGCTTTTTCTGTCTGAAGAGGATGTTTACAGAAATAAATAGTAGCAGCCATCACAAACTCAAAATAGACTTGAGGGCCCTTTCAGATACACTCAAAATACATTTGCTGGTAGTGTACAACTCAGGAACAACTGTTATGCCATTTAAAAAGCTTCTGACAATATCTGTGTCCTTCCTTCCTCCCTTAGAGCTGCAGCAATCGCTGAGAGAAGTAAGTGCCTATTTATTCTCTGGTTTCTCCCGAGGGACACTGCTTTATGAAATTCTGTAACATTTTCTGGATATAAGTTTAAATTTTTAACTTGGATTCACCGTGGTCAAAGGATAGATCTCATTTGTAGCTGAAATAAAGAAGAGAACAAAAGAAATTTCTAGTTAAAACATACTTCATCGTTGAAAAATGCAGCATTAGTGAAAATCATGCTCACAAGCTGACTGCTTCATGGTTGATGCTCACTCCTGTACTTCTTGTTCTTGTTTAGACCGCGCTCGTGTTGTTGGAGGCTTGCCAGATGTGGTTGCAATCCAAGAGGGCAAGGTAAATAAATTATTATTCAGTCTGTTCATACACTGTGCGGCTCTTTTAGCCTCACCTATATCATTCCTAAAATATGTGGTGTGCATGTGACACACATCAATCCCCTGCCAACTTTTGTTTTCTCTTTAGTCCCTGAACCTGACTGGCAACGTGTGGGGCGAGCCTGTACCTGAGGTATCCTGGACAAAGAACGAAAAGGTGCTGATATCTGATGACCACTACAAACTCAAGTTCGAACACAACAAGTTTGCCAGCATCACAATCGCTGCCGTCACCACAGCTGACTCCGGCAAATATGCCCTCGTGGTGAAGAATAAGTATGGCACAGAGGCCGGCGAGTTCACCGTCAGTGTGTACAACCCAGAGGAGGAAGAAAGCAAGGAGAAGAAAGACTAAAGGATGACACAGTGTAATGACACAAAGAAGATTAACAACTGGGCTGTCCCCAAAGTATTTTACCCCGGCATGTGCCGGTGCAACACAGCAATTAAATAAATCATGAATATTAAAAAAAAAAATTTAAAAAAATCATGGGCTAAAGAGCTTTGGGCAGTTCTTATCAAGGAAGGGTTAGGGTTATGAATGTGAAACAGAAAGAATGTGGCCATCATTAGAAGTCAATGGGAAATGGTTGATCTGTCAATTTTATTTTTGAAAACAGCACGAAGATCTCCAAAAGCATTACATTTGACAGTATTACATTTGACTAACCACATCATCTTGGGTTTTTTCCCCAATGTAAACAAAAAAAAAAACAAGTATATCATCATCTTTTTACCAGTTATTTTTATGTAGTGAGACACTGGAAAAATGTTTCAGCAGATATGTATCAGGATCAACTATTAAGAGCTATTGCAATCAATTTATAAAGTGAGATTATGTCTAAAACTGTGTGTGGATGTTATGTCTGTACAAATTGCAAGCTACAAGTCAGTCATCATATCCATTTGTAGCAGAGTTGGAGCTGAAAAGCACTGACGACCTTTAGACAGTTACACAGCAGTCAGAACTGGTTCGTTGTTAGTGTCTCACACACCGCATAAAGCTCTGTGCAAAGCAGTACAGGTAGAACTGGAAAACTTGGAGACATTTCTGAACACCTCACACTGTCAGGAAATTCTGTAGAAAGGGAGGGGGGGGAGTTGGAGGAATCCTGTTTTTCAGGTCAAAACCATGTAGCATGTAGCCCGAGGCTGAATATCTAATGAACAAGTTAAAAAACGTGTTTGTTGCACTCCTGCAATAAAGATGCACCTGCTTTAGAGAGGTTTTCCTTTGTTCTCCATAATCTCCCATTTTCAGCGCAATAATTGAGAAAAATGCCCTCAGTAGTTAAATAACATTTCCTAAAACAAATTAAGAGTTTGAAGGATTAATTATAATCTATTAAAAAAAGAAAAAAAAACGCAACCTTTTGTTATTGATGGTAGTCTTCATCCGGAGCTCAAAATAGTAAGTCTGGTTGTCGGGGGTGAGATAAGTTAACTTTTACCCAGATATAAGCCGTATTGCGATAGCTTCCCATAGCTCACAGTTCTAAATACACTGAGGGACCTCTAATTTATACTGCAGGTGCACTGAATTAATATAGCAATTGCGCGACGAGTTACACCACAGACAAACCGAAAGTATCCCACCAGCTGTGTGAGCGAGTCGCCGCCGTGCGGCTCTGTCCCTTCAACTTCAGCTCTCTGCTGCCAGCCACCAGTCGGTCACGGTGGTCCAGACACGGACACGTCAGAGGGCTTCAGAGGAGTTTCACGGGGAAAGATATGGGCACTCACTGAAGACACCGTAACACCATCGGCAGCATCACGCTGAAGAACCCAGAAGGTAAGTGCTTAGTGATAGAATGATTTCAAGCCCTGTCAAAGGGGTCAGCAACTGCCTGTGATATCTCATGTTTCTGAATCAGCCTTCAGCTAACGTTAGCTAGCACCTTGCTAACAGTTTCTTTTTTATCTGTTGTGGATTCATTTCACTGAAAACAAGAAAGACCGGAATGGAAGTGTATTCGTCACATAATACAGAAAAATATCGACTTTTCATTTAAAAGCGGCAACCTGGCGAGCGACTAGCCTGTTTCACCGTTTGCCGTTAACGGTAACATAAACCCAACGATAACAGAGAGGCTAGCTGAGGGTTAACAAGCTGGCAAACAGCTAGCCGAGGGAGCCCCGTCTCCATTCATTTTTTCTCCTACCGTGTACTATTTTCTCTCTCTCTGGCAAGCATTGTTGAACTATACAGGTATGATTTTATTAAGTTTTCGCTTTTCATTTATTTCCGCATTTATCTCAAAGCTCTTATTTACTGGGGCAGGGTATGTGAAGCCATGTACCGGCTTTAATCCCTAAAATTAGCATTTTATTTATTTATTTATAGCCAGAATAGCTAAGGCTGGTTTTAAAACTACATGACACAATTGGAGCGAGCTTGTGTATTGTGTAAATTTCCGTTTTTTTCGTTTACTGTTGTCTTGTAACCCACTGACTCCTCACCAAACATCTGCCTGTGGGTGGCATTTGAAAACACTGGTGACCAAAATCTCGGTAGCTTTTCAGTCGGTTCAGAGTGTAAGACAAATCCCTCACCGCCACCATAAAATTTTAACGTAAATGTGTAGTATTACTGAACCCCATACCAATACTGTGATTTAGTCATTCTGAGTTACAGGTAACCTTAATAAATCCAGATACAGTCTGACATCACATCAGCCTTGCAAATTAACCTAATTTTCATAAACGTTCAGTTGCTGTTGAAACTATTTGAACGGCCACTTTGGGGGATGGGGTTGGGGTGGAATTAGCTGTTAAAATGGATTAAATATTATAATCAGGTTTGAGTGGTAAGCAGGGTTTGTTTTGTTTCTGCTGCCCAGATTGTTTTGGGGTATAGTTCTAATTCTTTATTAACTTCTTTGATTCCTGGTCAGTTTTCTGCATGGTGGAAAAGTAGGTTTGCACAGGTTTTTAGAGTCAGCACAATTGTTTACCTGAGTCGGGACACTGTAGAAGCAAAAGAAAGTATTTCTTGTGACTCAAGTGTGCAGTTGCACCACTCTCATGAGTGTGACTTCACTGTTTTGCAATGTGCAGCTCCTAAAGCATTACAGCATTGAAAAAGGAAAAATTAAGTTTGAAGGCATACATTTCCAGTAGATTGGATGATTTGGAAAAAGTTCTCAGTTCCCATCCCTATTTACAGGGTTATGGCACCATAGACTACAAATGCACAATAATGTTGAACATTATTTGTGCATTAATAATTTTCTTCTCCTAAAAAAAGTTTAAAAGCGTCAAGTCTTCCTGGCAGAAGTAGTGTTAGTGCCTGCACCACATCTCCTTTGTGTAATACCAAATTCACAACAGCCAGGGATTTTGCGACTCACTGGAAAATAGTGAATTGCACTTCATTCATTTTTCTAGTGTAAAAATGCAATTCGGCAAACTCTGTCTGGGTTGGTGGTTGCCCTGGTTTATGTTGCACGCATAATGAGCAGGCTGGTTTTGTGTAACTTAATATGTGAAAGTGTGTAACATGAACCTTGTTTGGTCTATCAGGACTGATTCTTTTGTCACACAGTCAAAGCAAATGTTGGTTGGATCATTCCAGATGACAGCAATAATTGTGTAGTAAGAGTAAGCAAGACCATAATACAAAATTCCTGTTCTTATAATTCTTAATTGCTCAAGTTTGTAATTAGGTCACTTATTTTTTTTTATGTGGCACATTTTAGATGGCATATATACCCCCCCCCCAATTTTGCACCTCTAAAAGGAAAGTACTTTATTTACATATGACTGTTGTCAAATTCTTGAACACATAACAGATCCTAGCACAGGGGGGAGGAAGATCCCACAGCCTTAAACTCAGTGAGCCTGTGTTTTCTTTGGTCATGTTTGCAAAAGACTTAGATGGGGGCAGTGGGGCTGAGGCCTTTTTGGGGGAGCCTCATGGTTTACGTTCATTTTAGGAGCTAAACCAGGCAGGGGAATGTTGGAAGTCAGACCGGAGTGATCCTCCTGATAATAAAAAAGTGTGAATTCATCACAGCTTTAACCACAATCTCATAGGTGTACATCTCTACACTGGTATTGAGTAGTTATGGGATTAATTAATTAATTTATTTAATGTGCAAAGATTATGCTGTTGGTGCTGTTTACAGAATTTCCAACTGGTTTCTGATCATGTGTACTAAAGCAACCAAGAAACCAACAAGTCCAGTGTACTGAATATACCACATTTGATAAGCCATGCACAATAAACTCATGTAGCAAGGATTACAAGGTACATGTGACTGACCGCAGAAGAACATCTTGCTGTGGATTGCTGTTTGGTTTTGCCACTGAGCTTGTACTCTTATCAGTGGAAAACATTGCATAGCTGTTCACAGAAATTAGTTTTCCCTTATCAGCCATACACCACAAGTCTAAAGATGCCATCCCATTGGCTAAACACTTTGTGCTCTGTCAGCTGAGTGGACGAGCATATGTGCACATCCTGCAGAGGATAGCCCAGGAGAAGAATAGCAATGTTTATGACTGTTACACAATCGACACTGGCTCCAGATAGCGTATCTGTATTTACTCCTGGGAGGGTCATTGCAAGGTGATTAGGTTGGCCTTATTTGAGAATTGATTCAGGATGGTAGTGAGGCATTATCATCATAATCTGAGAGAGGAAAACATTGGTCCTAGTGGGGTCTCCTGAGGTGGGTAATGTAGGAGTTGATGTTCTACTGTGGGAATGAAGAGACAGCGATCCTGGGGGAACAGGGAACTCCAGGGAAGCAACACAGAGGACAACACAGACAACAGTGAGCAGGATGAGTCGTCCTCGCTGAGGTCATCTTGGTCCCTGGTGAGTCAGTGCTGACAGGTTTCCTGGTTGGTCACAGCCTGGTCCTGAAGCTAGAGGGCCAAATAGGCTGTTAGTCATTTTCTATTGTTTGGGTTTGTCAGACGGATTAACTTGTTGGCTTGTTGCTGTAACCAAGTCTAGTAGTTTAACACCTAATTGGTTAGATTTAAGATGTTTTTTTAGGCCTAATTTGAACTTTTAAAGAATGGGGCGGTGACTGTGTCAGAATATTTAAGAGGGGCTCGTGAGGCTTGCATCACCTGTCTGATGTTCCAATTATCTCATCTAAAATGCCAAGTCGGTCCTATTTAACTTCCAGATTTCCTATGTCTACTTTTGTATCGCCCTACATCTGAGCTGACTTTGAAAGGAGGAAAAGATGGTGTGTAACTGCTGTAAAGTATCTAAATACTGCCACCATGCCATAAAGTTCCTTTGCAAACTATTGCTTGACTTTTATAGATGTTTGTCTCCGTGCTGCATCTCAGGTCTTGGTGTTAATGTTGTGTCACTTCAGAGGACTTCTTGTATTTGTTCTGTGACTTTCTGGTGTCAAAGTGAAAGCTACATACATACAGTGCTGTGTTTTGTGTGTGTGCATGTGTCTGTTTTTGTTTTTGTTTTGTTATTTAGAAAGTTTTTAGTTTCTAGAAATATAAACAAAAAAAAAATCCAGATAAACCTGTGACATAAAAAATAATGCTGCAGCCAGAGTGTATTGTCTTTTTAACCTTCATACCATGTTTAGGTTCACTGGTCTCTTATATAAACACACACTTAACCACATGCTTCTGACATATAAACAGCACTGAAACAGCCATGGGGTGGGTAAAAGCTGGGGTAGCATATGGTTACAACATTTATGTCAGTATACCAGGAGAATAGCAGACCTTTTTTTCTCATTCTCATGTACAAATGTGGGGTGAAATTCTTGGAAAGAATTGAGAACTTCCTGTTTCTTGGCTTCCTTCTGATATCAGATGATCTGAACTTTCTACAACCCTTTGAACTGTTGGGTTGCTGTGAAAGCTATTATGCTATCGTGATGTTGGCCTATCTGATTGTGTATTCTCTGTACATATGCTCCCTACTCATTAGTTTACTCTGAATGGTGAAAATACCACATTCTCTTTGTCATATTCCATGATGCCACCCTTGCACAAATGTCCCCATTCTCTACCCCCTTACTTCCCTCCACCACTCCACCCCCCATCGCTGCTCTCATGACTAGTTTCAGAACAAAAGGTTAGTTTGAGACAGAGCATGTCAGGTTATATAAACCCAATGAAGTCAGCGAGGCAGTGTGTTTACAGGCCCCAGTAAACTAGACCCTGACCCAGACAAACCAAAGTCATGTTTAAGTTAATCGTTACACAGACTCTGTGCCACAGAGGACAGATGAGGGCAAATTATCTAGTTCAGTAAAGAGGCCACAGTGCATCAAGGAAAGTTTTTGTAACTATGTAACATTAGCCTTGGCCTGTGTATTTCTTCTTTGATTGAGTAGCAGAAACAGTTTGCTTATGAAGGAATTTACAGTCCCACAAACTGCTCATCCCAAATGAGCAAGTATTATGACAAAATGTGCAGCATTAATCCCGCTCATATTAAAGCCACAGAGATGTGGCTTTAGTGTTGCATTTGTTGTTAGTAGAGTTTTATGGATATAAACAGGATGTTAGCTGCTTCCATGGTGGCAGGGCAGTGTGATCACTATATTGGGATGAAGCAATGAGGCAAACTAACTTATAGCCCCCTCTTGTCTGATGTTGTACATGCGGGACAATGGCCCGTTATTGGACAACAGTATTACTCTGGCAGTCTGTATGGAGTAGGGCTGCAACTAAAGATTATTTTGGTAGTCGACTAATCTGTCAATTATTTTTTTGATTATTCAACAATTATTTCAATTTTCCCTCACCTGTTCGAGCCTGCCCACCTGTGAATATCACCTTATTGTCTCTTCTCACAATTAAAATAATGACCCATGTATTTTTAAAATTAATGTGACCGTCACAATAAATATCAAATAAACAGTGTATATTAAAGTGCAATTTTTATTTTTAAATGAAAAAATAATGTGCAAATAAGTAAATAAAAATGGCCTCTGTCCAAAAGGTCAAATAAGGCTTCAGATTAAATCACAAAGTTTTTTTTCTGTCCAAAACAACTGAAGTTTACAGATGATTCAGTTCATGAGGAGGTTTACTATTCAGAATGAATGCTAATATTAATACGGGAAAAAAAATAGGAGACAGCGTAGTTCCTCCTCCTGTCCTTCACTCGTCAGCTAACATAACTGAAGTGGTGCCGCTTAGCACACATCATCCATTGTTTTCCGACAGGTAAAGTAACAGAAACATTACTGTACAAACATTACAGGGTATCAACCCGATGCACTAACTCTCTAAAACATACCCATCCAGAGCTGACGTCACAGCTCCAGGGTGCCGGCGTTTTAAATGCTCACATATTGCAGTGATGCTGCCATGGGAGGAAAGCTCTGCTTTGCACAGTCTGCATTCAACTTTATTTTTGTTTTCTGTGAAACGCTCCCACACCTCAATTTTTATTTCATTTTCTCCACCCTCCTCTCTGTTCCACCATCATTATGTTCTTCACATTACTTTCTTCTTTGTTAGTATTGTTATAATTGGCAGGCAATGGATGCAATACTGTCCCCATATCTTCCTGTAGTGTATCGTAGTTCTAAAATCACATTTGTGGTTTTAAAATATGACATGTTGATATTAAAATTCCACATTGACTACAAAAATTAGTCAACATGGAATTTTAATGTCAACACGTCATATTTTGATTATATTGACAAATTGTTGCAGCTCTAGTAAGGAGGTCAGGAGATAAGGGACACCACAGGGTAAGCAGAAAGGGAGGGAGCTTTCAAGTGGAGAATTTGTAGATTTTACAAATTGTCTTCTCCTCTGGATTCTTGCTAATCAATATTCCTTTAGCCTTATTTTCCATTAACTTTGCAAATACTTGTTTTTTCTCCTTCTAGGCAGACACCATGAACTACATGGGAGCAATACGTAACTGAACGAAG
>JAMQGT020003533.1:0-37889 GCA_024447675.2 Pterophyllum scalare | reverse complement strand
TTGCATCTAACAAACGTCATGTAATTACAACGTAAGTTCTCAGGTCTCTGTAACTTATATACAGTCAGATCAGGTTGCTTGTTAGACACTCTGTTTCTCAGCTATATGTGAGTCTGGTTGAATGTTGTTCGTGTCAGTCCACTAACTTCATTGTCTTCGGCTCACCTTGCCCTCTCCTTGTTACGAGCTTGTTAGTGTTAAGTCATCAGCAGGGTCAAACTCTCTGAAAACACACATTACAACACAGGCAAAAGATCGCCTTACACAATTTGAATAAATACAAGGCAATTTGTCATTGTCATGTCAGACCTGCCCCTTCCTCAGTCTGCACTGGCTGCCTCTCTCATCCTCCTGCCCACCCCCCCCCCACTTCTCCCCCATGCCCTGCCTGCTCTGCCCCGGCACAGCAGCAGGAAGCAGTAATGGTGATTGTATTAACCCCTCGCAGTAAAGCACTGACCTTTGCTGAAGGTAATAGTGGGGGGAACACAAACTCAGACATTGAAAGTGTACACTTACTCACTAAAGGATTCAGCAAAAGAATGAAAAATAAAAACAGAGAGAGAGTTTATATTTTATGAACAAGTTTGTTGTGATTTGTTTTATTAAAGTATTTAAATATAAAAACTTTTGACAGTAGAGATGAAAATTAAGAACCAGCTCCTGTTGAGAAGATTGTGCAGCTGAAAAGAACATCCAAATCACATGCAAGCTTTTAGTTTACAGACTGTAACATTATAAAAATGCTGCATTGACACCACTTTACATAAACAACATGTACATAAAGAACTGATCAGGCTTAATATGGAAATCTATAATGGCATTTTAATTTTAGAAATGAGTGGTTGCACAGCGTACAGTGTCTTTAATTACTTTAAACTAATCGTTTTAAGACAATCTGTTTGTTTTTTAAGTCTACTTACTGTATATGGCAATATTTAAAAAACTGGTGAAGCCAGAGAGATTTGAAGACAAATGGAGCATGTGCTCGACTCCATGCAGTTTGCTTACAGAGCCCAGAGGAGTAGGAAAATGCCACAGAAACCTTGTTGAACCTGATTGTTAAACACTTGGAGGGAAAAGCTTCTCATGCTCGATTACTGTTTCTTCATTTTTCCTCACCCTTCGACACAATTCAGTCTCATATTTTAATCAGATGGCTTTTTTGTGGGCTGGATTACAACCACAGCCTGGTCCTTGGTGACTTTGTTAAATGGTGTGATGAGTCCTACCTTCAGCTGAACATATCAAAGACAAAAGATACAGTGGTGTGAAAAAGTGTTTGCCCCCTTCCTCATTTCCTGTTTTTTTTACATGTTTGTCAAACTTAAGTGTTTCGGAACATCAAACCAATTTAAACAATAGTCAAGGACAACACAAATAAACACAAAATGCAATTTGTAAATGAAGGTGTTTATTATTAAAGGTGAAAAAAAATCCAAACCATCATGACCCTGTGTGAAAAAGTGATTGCCCCCCTTGTTAAAACATACTATAACTGTGGTTTTTCACACCTGAGTTCAATTTCTCTAGCCACACCCAGGCCTGATTATTGCCACACCTGTTCTCAATCAAGACATCACTTAAAAAGGAGCTGCCTGACACAGTAAGGTCCACCAGAAGATCCTTAAAAGCTACACATCATGCCGAGATCCAAAGAAATTCAGGAACAATTGAGAAAGAAAGTAATTGAGATATATCAGTCTGGAAAGGGTTATAAAGCCATTTCCAAAGCTTTGGGAATCCAGCGAACCACAGTGAGAGCCATTATCCACAAATGGCGAAGACACGTAACAGTGGTGAACCTTCCCAGGAGTGGCCGGCCGCCCAAAATTACCCCAAGAGCGCAGCGACGACTCATCCAAGAGGTCACAAAAGACCCCACAACAACGTCCAAAGAACTGCAGGCCTCACTTGCCTCAGTTAAGGTCAGCGTTCATGCCTCCACCATCAGAAAAAGACTGGGCAAAAATGGCCTGCATGGCAGAGTTCCAAGGAGAAAACCACTGCTGAGCAAAAAGAACACTAAAGCTCGTCTCAATTTTTCCAAAACACATCTTGATGATCCCCAAGACTTTTGGGAAAACATTCTGTGGACTGATGAGACAAAAGTGGAACTCTTTGGAAGGTGTGTGTCCCATTACATCTGGCGTAAAAGGAACACTGCATTTCAGAAAAAGAACATTATACCAACAGTAAAATATGGTGGTGGTAGTGTGATGGTCTGGGGCTGTTTTGCTGCGTCAGGACCTGGAAGACTTGCTGTGATAAATGGAACTATGAATTCTGCTGTCTACCAAGAGATCCTGAAGGAGAATGTCCGACCATCTGTTCGTGTACTCGAGCTGAAACGAACTTGGGTTCTGCAGCAGGACAATGATCCTAAACACACCAGCAAGTCCACCACTGAATGGCTGAAGAGAAAACAAAATGAAGACTTTGGAGTGGCCTAGCCAAAGTCCTGACCTGAATCCTATGGAGATGTTGTGGTATGACCTTAAAAAGGCCGTTCATGCTCGAAAACCCTCTAATGTAACTGAATTAGGACAATTCTGCAAAGATGAGTGGGCCAAAATTCCTCCAGAACGCTGTAAAAGCCTCATTGCAAGTTATCGCAAACGCTTGGTTGCAGTTGTTGCTGCTAAGGGTGGCCCAACCAGTTATTAGGTTTAGGGGGCAATCACTTTTTCACACAGGGCCATGATGGTTTGGATTTTTTTTCACCTTTAATAATAAACACCTTCATTTACAAATTGCATTTTGTGTTTACTTGTGTTGTCCTTGACTATTGTTTAAATTGGTTTGATGTTCCGAAACACTTAAGTGTGACAAACATGCAAAAAAACAGGAAATGAGGAAGGGGGCAAACACTTTTTCACACCACTGTATGCTCATTATCGTTTCTTTGGTGTCACGGTTTGGATATTTATCTGTAAAGAACAGAAAATCACTCAATCAAATTGCTAAGTGGTCTAACAGGCTGACTGGTGAGCCACAGCTGAACCAAGCATCCCTGTACAACAGACAGTTACAGCGGTTGGCTGGTTTGACACTTTACACAGTGAGTTTGAGTTTCTTCTTTCTGGACGAAGGTTTCTGCAAGGTTTAAAAACAGCTTTGCTCCAGCAGCCATCACTCAGATAAACAAATTATAGCTTTGTTACTTTGTGGGCTACAAGAGGCTCAAAATTAGTATTAGTTTGTGTTTTTAGTATTTTGTACTATGCTTATTTGTTGCCTGTTGTGTCTGTATTGAGAGTGTACATGTGAGGATGGATGACTCATGACTGCAGAGCAAATCCACATATAACCTGAGCTTCTGCAATGGCAAATACAAGTTCATGGGACTGTTAATGTCTACTTTAAAAGCCTTCATTTAGTTGTGGTGTGATAGTTATTTCAGTTGTGTAGTGTTTAGACTTCAATTTTTGTGAATGTGTGATGTGGTTTCTGCTATTTGTGTAGCCAAGAACAGTGTAAAGGTTTAGCGACTGACAGGCCACCATGACTGCGACTCCTGTAGCGATTACTGACTCCCGTTCAGTGCTCACGTTCAGGGCTGTTGCTAAAATGCTAATCAAACAGTCTTCCTGTAATCATGCAGTTTATGGGGTGCAGGAATGAGACAAAAACTGAAACATTTGCTTGACATTTTCTGAGTTTACTATAAAAGTTGCTAGGTTGCATTAGGTGCATTGCCACTTTGAGTGTTCAGTAAGTCGAGAAAAGCGCCGTAAAAATGCCAGTTTATTCCGGTCTATTCCATTAAGCTTAAAATTAGAGCTTTTTTACATTGGTATCATGCTAGGTTCACATAAATCATCCTCATTAGAGTTAGTATAGCTTGTCCCTCTGAAGCTCAAGTTACTTAATTTATTTGATTCATATATTTTAATTGATTAAACAGTAAACATTAGCAATAATTATTTGTATCTACCTGTCCAGACTGAATCAATCGATGACAGAGGCAGCTCTGTGCGTTTCCCAGGTAGGGTTTCTGTCACTAGGGACTGAAAGCATCTTGATCACATTAAGCTTTGTCCACAGAATCAAGACTACCTGCTTAAAACTTTAGAGTTATGCAGCAAAAGCTGCATATGAATCGTTTACTAAAGGGCTATTACCTCTATGGAACATACTGGCCCATTTTTAACTAAACATTAACAGTCATAGACTGTAGGTATTAATGGGCTGAAGACAGCCAGAATCAGCACTGAACTCTGTTGCAGTAAAAACTGCACTGTGTTCATTTGTTGTGGTGGCTGCAGCTCGGGAGGAGGAGGAGGACATCTACAAATCGGAAAGTTGGTGGTTGGATCCCTGGCTACTCCAGTCTGCATGCCAAAGTATCCTTGGGAAAGGTACTGACCACCGAGTTGCTCCTGATGCTTCTGTCAGAGTGTGACTGTGTGTGTGTGTGTGTGTGTGTGTGTGTGTGTGTGTGTGTGTGTGTGTGTGTGTGTGTGTGTGTGAATATTAAACAGAAAGCACTCAGCTGTAGCAAAAAGTGCTTGTGTGAATGGGTGACATGTTGTATGAAGTGCTTTGAGAGCTCAAAGTAGAGACTGTATCTGCTTTGTACATGAACGGTGATGCAGTTCTTTGAATCACAAGTTGCCAATCAGTGACTGCAAACCTTTGACCAAAAATGAAAGAAAAATTTGCAAAGTGATTCATAATTTCCATCTTTACTATTTGTTGGTAAAATAACATCATCCACACGTCTCAGTTCAGATGGCACGATTATGTTTAAGACAGCACTCTCACTGTGGGGTTATACAGTGTACCTGCCTCTACTAAAACAACAGATGGCCCATGTGGTTTAAATGGGCAGGAATCAATACCGCTGGGTGCTGTCTAAAAGATTCAGAGCTCTTATTTACATTCTCAAAGGGCCTATTTACATTGCCAGGTTAACAAAAAGATCTATCATCACCCTTAACTCTCTGTTCCTGTCAAACATCACTAACATTAACCCTGACACATTCATACTAAGATCTGTTGGCCTTTCATAGTCAAAAGCCTGAGAGAAAAAAGGCACCAAGAATAATCTGAAAGAGATCACATGTATACTTTTTTTTTTTGCCTAAAACAATCTTGACAGTTTGGCCACAGAGGAAAGCGATGTGTGTGGACTTGAATTCAAAAGGTCACCTCCGAAAGTATGGAGGTTAGTACACCAGCTCAGACCTCCTACACTCTTTTATCTGGCTGTTTCAACATCCCTCCATCCCCTCCACCCCTTCCATTCCTCTCTTAAACAAATCCTCTGCTTTCTGACAACCAACTAACTCTTAAATAAATCCTGCCTGATGTGAGATCCTGGCTGTTCCCTTCTGACCCAGACAATACCCCTCCAAATACATGCGTGCGCACACACACACACACACACACACACACACACACACACACACACACACACACACACGTAAAGAACCCTGGGGTAGAACTGTGACCTATTCAGACTTTGACCTGTGTGGGTGAAGTAGTCAAAGTCCTCGTGGACCCAGATGTCCTTTTGGCTCTTAAAGCAACACAGTCTCTCCTACAGTCCCCCCCCCTTCTCTTCTTCATTCGCACTCCTTTGCCTCCAGCCCCTCTGGAGACTCAGTGATAACCAGGGTGGACGTGAGGAGGAAGGGAGAGGAGGAAAAAGGGATGGAAGGAGGGGAAGGAGGGTGGTGAGAGAGAGTTGTGATGTCCCGACTCAGGGATATTTAATCCTCTCTGTGAGGGGCAAGAGTTTCTCTCCCTGTTTGGTTTTGGGAGATCAAAGAGGCAGTTCAGATTCTGAGTGAGATCGTTCGCTCTCTCTCCTCCTGAGCGGACCAAAGCCGCGCACACACTGACGTACTCGGGGTGCGTTGTGAGGACACTGGTGGTGGTAATGAGGCAGTGATTGATGGAACTTTATGCTTCTTTGCCCTGCAGTCTTAAACCACCAGTGTTTGAGTAGACTCCAAATGAAATCAAATCTGTGTGTTGAAGAAAACTGGTTGGTTAAGACAGAAAAAAAAACACAACAATGCACAATTAGTTTCTATTAGCCATATCATAATTATTATTTTTTTGGTTAAGTTTTCCCTTTATATTCATAGAATTACAGGAATTAATTTCTTACTTTGAAAATCTTTGTACTCCCACGTACTCCCACTGTGCTTCACAAGTTTCTTCATCTGGCAGGGGCCCAATAAAACAAACACACCTGGAGTCGGGTCATTGTGGCTGTATTTGCATTCATCTGCAGTCTGAGAACGCACTCGAATGCAGCTGGCTTTGAGCCATGACCATAACACTAATCTGAATACATTTAAAAAATAAATAAATAGATTTTATCCACTGCTTTGGACAGTCAACCAAACAAAGTTGATAATTCATCCGTGAGGAAATGAAATACTGCTCCCTAAAAGTGAAGATTTCAGAACTCTGGAGGTCTAGATATCTTAGTGTGATCCATTTTGCAGAGACTTTGTACTCCAGTGTGAGACATGTAGCATGTAAAATGACATCACCAGTTTTATTTCAGCTCTCATCAATTTCTTGTGCTGTCAAATTATGGCAAAACAGCCTCAGTAAATAAATAAACCACACAAAGTTGATTATCTCCTAACCCGATAGTGCTTAAAAGTAATTTTCTGTTGTTTCTTTGGGTTAACAAATGCATGAAAAAAGTATGCTTAAGCCAGTATCGCTTCAGTTGTTATGCTTGTAAATGGTCCTTTGAGTCCTCTGTGCAAAGTAGGCGAAATACTAAACAATACATCCACTGTAAACAATCAGACTTATAATCCTTTTGACGATGTTTTTCATCAAGACATATTTTTATTTCAGCTTTCATTTATGCTAATTAAGTATACACATTTATATTCTTAGTGGTTTGGATTCAGATTGCTTACCTAAGTATAAAAGACACTTTTATTAGACATTGCATGAAAATTTTTTATTTTGGTAACAAACCAAGTGCAAAACTTTGTAAACATGTTGGTACATGTAGGCTGCATCATTACTGATAGATTTCCCAATATATAACATCAATGCTGCAGTTTTTTTTTTTTAATCAGTGTCAAAATACATTAAGAACTACAGCTGAGAATAGTTGTAGTTCTGTGGTGATGTTACTAACCATATATTGTTTATAAAGACTATATGCACTCAGTTTAATACCATACCATTATACCACCACCACCAGACCAGCGCATCTGGCACCAACAACCATGTCACATGCAAAGGCACTTAAATCATCTTTCTTCCCCATTCTGAGGCTCTGTTTAAACTTCAACACGTCGTCTTGACCATGTCTGCACACCTTTAAGTTGCTGCCATGTGATTGGCTAATTAGATATTTGTGTTAACCAGTAATTCCTCCACTGTTATCTTCAATGCCATGTGACAACACAGTGCAGCTACCTATACTCTGCTCCCACAGAGGTTTATTATAGACTTACATTCCCATTGCAAATGACTCTGGATACTGTGGCTCTCTTGAAAAAGAAAGCCTCAAATCAGAAGTGCCTGACTCCCTGGTATAGCTCACAAATGCCCACCTTAAAGCAGATAACACGTAAGCTGGAAATTGAGTGTTAGTAATTTAGATGATCTTCATTTGGCCTGGAAAAAGAGTTTGTTGGTCTATAAAAAAAAGCCCTCCATAAAGCTAGGGCACCTTACAATTCATCACTGATTTAAGAAAATAAGAACAACCCCAGGATTCTTTTCACCAATGTAGCCAGGCTGACAAAGAGTCAGAGCTCTGTTGAGCTGAGTATTCCTTTAACTTTAACTAGTAATGACTTCATGAATTTCTTCACATATAAAATTTTACCATTAAAGAAATATTATTCATAACCATCTCAAAGACATATCTTTATATTCAGCTGCTTTAAGTACAATAAATATATATTTAGGCTCTTTCTCTTTGATTGATCTTTCTGAGTTAACTTCAATATTTACTTCCTCCAAACCATCAACATGTCTATTAGATCCCATTCTTACTAGACTACTCAGAGAAGTCCTACCATTAATTAATGCTTCAATCTTAAATGTGATCAATCTGTCCTTATTAGTTGGCTATTTACCACAGGCCTTTAAGGTGGCAGTAATTAAACCGTTAGTTGAAAAGCCATCAGTCAACCCAGCTGTCTTAATTATAGGCCAGTCTCTAACCTCAGTGCAGCGTCTGATACTGTTGACCATTTTATTACAGAGACTACAGCATGCCATAGGTATTAAAGGTACTGCGCTGCAGTGGTTTGAATTGTATCTTATAGACTTATAGACTAAATTGGGAGTCTTCCTCATGTACTAAGGTTAATTATGGAGTTCCACAGGGATCTGTGCTGGGACCAGTTCTTTTTACACTATACATGCTTCCCTTAGGCAGTCTTATTAGAAGGAATAGTATTTTTTTTTTAAAAAAGAAGACAGCATACAGTGTCATTGCTATGCAGATGATACCTAGATTTATCTATCCATGAAGCCAGATGACACTCATCAATTAGTTAAACTGCAGAGGGATGGATGTCTTAAAAACATAATGGATGACCTCTAATTTCCTGCTTCTAAATTCAGATAAAACTGAAGTTAAGTACTCAGCCCTACAAATCTTAGAAACATGGTGTCTAACCAGATACTTTCTCTGGATTGCATTACCTTGGGCTCCAGTAACACCGTGAGATATCTTGGTAATTTTTGACCAGGATATATCCTTCAGTCCACATATTAACATACATATTGGGATATGTAGGACTGCTTTCTTGGATTTATGCAATATTTCTAAAATTAGAAACATCCTGTCTCAGAGTGATACTGAAAAGTTAATTCATCCATTTGTTACATCTCGACCAGACTACCGTAATTCATTATTATCAGGCTGTCCTAAAAGCTCCCTGAAAAGCTTTCAGCTGATCCAAAATGCTGCAAAATGCTAGAGTACTCAAGGTGTCAAAACAGGACACATACTAATGGGTCACACCAAGATGGTTTTGTCCATTTCATATAGAATCACATATTATCTATCAAATTTCCAGTATTGTGACAAGCTGCTTGCAAGCTGAAAATTTCCTGCTGCTGCTTGACTTTAAATGTCCTTAATGAGGAAACAGTAACCACGGGAAACACATTATAGTTAAGTCAGAAAATGTTTAGATGGTAACACAAATTTCTCAGTGCTGCCAATACACACCAGAACAATAGATCCAAACTGAAATAATATAATCAAGTTGAAATTAAAACAAAGACTTTCAGTTTAAGTGGAGGTGTGGAGTTATTCACTTTGGATTTAAGTCCTACACCTATGGGTGGTCTGTCATATCAAATGATGTCCTAGGATATTTCACACACACACACAAACACACACACACACACACACACACACACACACACGCGCGCGCGCGCGCACACACACACACACACATATATATATATATATATATATATATATATATATATATATATATATATGTTAAACAACTCTCATTGCATCCAACAATAAAGCATAGTGCTCTGTTGTTGGCTGCAGTGATGTAATGTCTAAAATGAGTTACACTTCCCTTGCAGTAACTCTTGCCAAGCGTTTATAATGTTACTTAAAAGATATTCTGTGAGTCATGAAGTGAGTACATTTCAGCGCTTTCTGTTTCATCACCCTGGAGGAGTTTGTTAACAGTGGGAGCTGTAAACCGTATAGCTGGCGATAACAAAAGTGATGATTCCAATGTTTCCTTTCCATTTGTATTTTAATTTTATCCTGAAACACACACACACACACACACACACGCACACAGACTCAAACACACACAAATGTAAACCTGGCGGCTCCCCTGCCACTCGGCTTCTGAGGTTTGGAGGTCTCTGATAGGAAGCCTCTGAAATGGAAAAGAGATAAGAGTAAATAAACAAATAAATACAATAAAACCGAATTTGTGCTGGTTCAGTGCACACAGGGGGGAGAGAGGGAGAGAGAAACGGAGGGAGTGCACTCTGCGAGGCCTGACGGCGAATCCCACAAAGATGCATTCTGAGTAAAGCAAAGCAAGGTAAATACCTAAGTGAATTCATGCAAGTTCCATTTATTCAGTGAAATCTTTTGAGACCGCACTGATGGAGGGAGAGACCATTTGACTCTAACAATGAAGCTATCAGTTACTGCCTCTGATATGATCTCTGTCCATTTTACGCAACCGAATTGCTCCAGAAAGGGCATTTTATTTCCATCACAATAAAGTCATTTGGTGTTGTCAGCTAATTCTCAGTGGCACAACAAGCTTTCTTTGGGCACACATCGATACCTTTGCAGAGGAACTGCGTTAAACCAACTGGTCTGCACAGCCAGTCTGCCTTTAATGCACTGCCACGGGCTTTGATGTGCGCCCACACCAACACACCACTCCAACAGCCTTTCTTCTCAGATGTTGCTTAATTACGCTATCATAGTCTGTTAATTACCTTATCAGTGCTGCATAATCCCATGGTCAGTGTCTGAACACCATGTATCAAAGCAAAGCAAAGTCTCTTTCATGTGGGTTTTTTGGGGGCCTTGATTAGTGAATTTGGTGGTTTGTGAGATTGTAGATGAAATTATTTTTACTAACAATTAATGTCTTGAGGAGAAAATGGGGGGGGTGTTTATTTTATTTTGTTTATTTAGTGTAGCAGTGCTCTAACGCTAATTCTAATTGTTGCCCCAGAGAATTCATCTTTGTCACATGATTAATGAAAACCGTGCAAGCCTGGTTTTGTAGATATAATGTTAAAGGAATAATTCAGCTCACTGGGAAAATGTGCTTATTTGTTGGTTGAGAGAGAGCTGATTGAGGAGATGATTGGCCTAGCTTAACATAAATACTAGAAGCAGGTGAAAGCAGCTAGTGTGGCTCTCTGCAGTTTAAGTTTTTCATTTGTGTTGCCAGATTCCGACAGTCTGTCGTTGTGGTTGTTTTTGCACTATATTTTGTTTTGTTCGGTCTAACTAAAGTAGACACAAGATGTTAACTACTTAGCTTCAGAAATGTATCTAGTCTACACATGCAGTGGGAGTGAGCCATTCTGTTGGAGATTTGCTGCTGTGTTGTGATCACTGTCCTGTAAGTTTTGCCAAGCTTTAGCTGTCAGACAGACGGCCTCACATGTGACTCTAGAATACTTTGGTATTCAAAGGAGTTCATGGTCGACTCAATGAGTGCAAGCTGCCCAGGTCCTGTGACTGCAAAACAAGCCCAAATCATCACCTCTCCACCGCTGTGCTGGACAGTTGGTATGAGGTGCTGATATGCTGTGTTTGGTTTTCACCAAACATGGTGCTGTGCTTTATGGCCACACATCTCCACTTTGGTCTCATCTGTCCAAAGTACAATATTCCAGAAGTCTTGTGGCTTGTTCAGATCCTTAAAGCCCTGTGAACATTTTTTTTCACATGACTGTAAATGTATAATTAAAAATAGTCTGTCTCCCCATAACTGTAATTCTCTTGAACTGCTGAGCTTCATGACTATCAATGTTTACCTTGAGTGCGTTTAATATGGTGCATATGTGCCGATTCCATCTCCACACAACTCCATTTTGATGTGGAGATGATAATTAAGAAATAATTGATGGGGCTAGAGAAGCGTGAAAGATGCATTCTTAAATGTCTGTGTAATTCCAGTCAGAATATGTTAACGCATGCACAGATGTTAATGCAGAATCTATGTTGGGCTCTTGTCTTCGTGCACCTCAGCGCTTCCCCAGCTCACACATGTACTTACCCTCAGCTCTGCTAGCAGTCTACTGGATCTGTCAACTTGGGGAAAATTTCCATTTTGCAGCTAACTCTGCAGCCTTTTGATGGGTGCGTCTTGCCGACTTTTATCTCTCAGTGCGTCTGAAAACTAATTAATTTTTTTTTTTTACTCTCACTCACTCTCCCTCTCTCCCTCTCTCTCCCCCTTCAGGCAAATATTTGTTTCCTCTGAAGTGAGTGTGGGCAAACCTTCTTCACAGCTCCATATGCTGCCAGCTGCCAATCAAGTGAGCTAGAACCCTGAAACTAATCGCAACCCCCTCCTCCTCTCCTCTCCATCTCCTCTCCCCCTCCTTCAGCAGAAATGAAGGAGCTTGGAAGAGTGATATTTGTGTGTGCGTGTTTGTGTGTGTGTGTGTGTGTGTGTGTGTGTGTGTGTGTGTGTGTGTGTGTGTGTGTGTGTGTGTAGGGGGTATGAAAGGGAAATAAAGACATACAGTAGAGAAAAAGAAAAATGATTGTTGAGAGACAAGCCCAAAGCAGGATCTCCTCTGTTGTGTCTGTCCACAGAGCACTTCATGCGCGCCTCTATGCTAAGCTCTTTGTTTCTATTTTACGTCCTGGTATTTATTTGTTTACTGTTCACATAGATTGTACTGTCTCTGTGCTGGATTTGTATGTGTTTGCTAGACAGCCCCAGGAGCGAATAGTGTGTGTACACAGTGACTGGTGAATGTGTGTGTCCTAGCAGATAGCAACGGTGATGCCAAAAAAAACATACAGACGAGGCCAGAACAGCTTTACATCACCCCCCCACCCCACCCCCACCCCCCACAACCTAGTGAAGACAGAAGCAGAAATGATTAAAGGTTTGTTTTCTATCAGTCATATTGTATTGCCACATGAGCTCACTGTCTCTGTAATATATCGAATCGTCAAGGGTGAGCCCCATGGTGCTCTTTGTGTATATGGTACACAAAGTGTGTGTGTGGGGGGTCAGTGAGATGATTAACAGCATGCACTCCCCCAGAATTTTGTAGGGCATCCCTTGAACCATGGATTCAGCAGTGAGCTTTAACATGAGGACCTTCAGTTCAACAACCTTCCAAGGAACTTTTAGGGTAGAATTTTCACCGTTAGGATGAGCCTCAAAAGCCAAGTCAAATGTATGTTTGTCCTTTTTTTTTTTTTCAACCAAGGGAGGATTTCTCTCCTCCCTGCTAACAGTCTGCCCCCCCCAGTCACACAGGGCCAGACTGTTAGTAGGTACTCCAAGCAAAAAAAAAAAAAATTAAAAATGATCGTATCAGCATTTCTGAAAGGACATATAGAAGCATTTTCACTTAAGAGGACCAGCTAAGTCCAGGAGGAGAAATCAAACACACCTGACTTTCAACCATAAGAGGCGAGTTTATCTCTTCTCTGGGACTGTTTTCAAGTTTGCTTACACGGCAGTCAAAGGGAAAATAGTCAATTGGTGATGGCAGCACGACGAAAATTACTGTGACCGCGTGCAATCAACTTGTGATCTCCTTGCCTGAAATGGTTGCTTTGAAGACAGGACCAGGTCTGCAGCCACTTGCCATCTTGAAAGTGACTTCGATGTGTCAAGATGGTGATAAAATGGCAATAAGACAGAGTCAGTCTGCAATGAGTCTGCTATCAGTTTGGATCTAATGGGGTCGAGTTGGCAATCTGTTTGTGATAAATTGGTGAAAATCACAAATCTGTTCCCATCACATGCTCGAAGGTATTTTTTATCCATTCAGAAAAACAAAGACACGCCTCGTCTGTCTGCTTTTATAAATGAGACCGAGCTCATTTGCAAACCTTTGACAATCTGTCTGAGAGTGATTGCAGTCATTCTGATTAGGACCCCAATTATCTGGAGACAGGTTGCCTCCCACCAGATGACCCGTGTAGTCGCCTTGTGATCAAACATGGTGCCCAGAGGGTGTTGCACCTGTAACCTCTGAGTGATAGTTGTAATCAGTCGCTGACAGCAAAAAAAGAAAAAGAACACAAAAGAAATGAAACCATGGTGATTTTCTCACTTCCAGTCTGTGAGTGAAGTGGGACGTTACAACAATTATCCACAGCAGAGGCTAGTGTTAGATGATCTGTCAAGCACTTTGTTTGCAGCACACTGCAGGTTTCACTTTGAACCAACTCTCTAACGGTAACATGACTTCATCCCTGCAAAATCCGACTGGGGACATCAGTTTCCCAGTTTTTACACAAAGCAGCTGTAATCATCCACTTTAATTCTTGAATGAGGAGCAACTATGAGCATAGCGCTCACATATACAGTACACTTTAAATAGATTTTTTATTATTCTAAACAAGTAGCAAGCGATGAGTGTCAAACAAACAGGCACAAATCAGAACCTCAGATTGGTCTATTGAACTTCCTGCTAAATGTAAAAACAAGCTGTTTTCTTTTGCTTTACATCCAGTTTTTTCCTGTTAGACTACCTTCGGCAGTGTATTTCACTTTCAATCTTTTGCTCTTCTTTTCTTTTTGCTGCAGCATATGTTGCAAACATCTTGGGCGATACAAAAGAATGTCTCCGAAGAAAAAAACATGACATTAAGTCATTCACTAATAGTCAATTCTTTCATCAGGCCTCGCGGTGGAGTAGAGTCTGTTGTATACACTGCAGCCACACACACACACACACACACACACACACACACATGCACACACATGTAGTCTTCACTGTCTCCCTCCTGCTATCATCATCATGTGTGTGTAAATGATCTCTGTCTTTGTGAGGTTAATTGAAGGCAGGAGCTCTGACTGTCTGAGACATAATCTGTCTGTGTGAAAAGTATGTGTGCTTATGTGTGCGTATGTGTGTGTGTGTGTGTGTGTGTGTAAGGAGTTCTCGTGTTTGAGGTTTGGGATGTCTTTAATATGGCCACACAAATTTTTTTTAGACACAAAACAGAAAAAGAAACACACAGCAACTCCTCTTTATCCCTCCACCTGCTCCCTCTCTACCTCAACAGAAACCCCCAATACAGATTAGCCATGTGTGCATGTGCGTGTGTGTATGCATGTGAGCTGGGTGAGGGGGTGGGTTGGTGGGTCTGTTCCTGGGGATTTGGGGTTTACAAAAGAAACAAAAAAAAAAGCAAGAGTGATGCCATAAGGCTTTGCTTTTCTCTCATATCAGCTCTTATCGGGGCAGTCATTTTTACAGGAGAAAAAGCCTTTATCTGGAAGAAACTGTGTCCGTCTGGCCCTGCATGTGAGCACACACATGCACACACAAAGAGCCACGCTCAGGGCCTATCGGACTGGGGCTCACACACACACAGAGCAGGTAATCGGCTCACTAGCAGAGTTAGGGGGTTAGAGAAAAGAAGGAAAAAAGCTCTCACCAGAGTGTATCCCCCTCTTTGACTGGATTAGAGCCCACCAGTATTCAGTCCAGGTGCTCCGGAGGACGGAGGGGTGAGGGGTTCACGTAGGGTTAATTCTCCCTACAGTGTGAGACCACGTCCTGCTGTTCGTTAGCTGACAGATCCCATACATGTGACTCTCAGCAAAAACTGGAAAGTATATCCACCCAGATACACACTTAGAATGCGCACTCATTACCACTAATCAAGATGGTCCTCTGGAGTTTCGGGGTTAATTTTCCAGGCATTTATTGCTTTATTACCATGTCATGTCTTTATTTATGTGATATGCACAGGCATAACATTAACTATAACTATATAATAACACCATAATTGGTGACACTTGAAGTGCAAGATTATTTCTCCCTTAAATGAAGTGATACAGTGTTTCCATTGTAGTGGATGACAGGGGAGGAGGCATAAGAGTTAATTAACTCTGATTAGGATGAGCTACAGTCACTGAACAAGCCAGGGTTCTAGCTCAATACTCTGCTCAGTAATTGCTTCCTTTCCTTTCCCTTCCTTCCTTTTGCTTTCCCTTCCACTGGCTGCTCCCCTTATATTTCTTCCTTGTGTCCATCCAGGCATGGAAAGCTTGTCTTTCAGAGAGGAGAGCTGGAGAGCCCTCTGCTGGCTCATCATGCAACTCTGTCAAATGAAGATGAGGCCAATGATTCATCTGGGTTGCAAAGCAATGTTTTGATTAGTTGTGCAGAAAAACTGGACAAAGTAATTTTTCATTTCGTACACATTTGTGGAAAAAAAAATGGAAATCAAATCAATATTTACTGTCACATATAAAATTCACCAGCTCAAAGTGCATCTTGGAGAACCTCAGCAATTCTTCAGTTGATTGTTTTTCATCTCTTTATGTAATCGCACACTGACTCCATGATGCAGGCTCTGTGAAGGCCATGCCATCTGTTGCAGGATTTTTTTCTCTTCTTCATAGCTCTGGTTGTATATTTGGGTTCACTGTCATGCTGCAGCATGAATTTGGGACCAATAATAGGCCTCCCTGATGATAACGCATGGCAGATAAAAATGTTAACATCTGTGCATGTTTATTTGATCTGCACTAATCAAATTCATTTTTACAAGAGAGCTATTTTAGGAGAGTGAGATCAGCTTTTAATCCAATAGGCAACTTATGTGACATCATTCAGACATACTACTACAGAAATCATTCTCAACAGGCATGGGTTAAAATGACTGTAACAGTCAAGAGACATGGGCTTTTGTTTACCTCGATACAGTTTTTGTTCCAAAGGAAGAGGTTCTAGCAGCTGCTTACCAGGTTATTGCCAATCAATAATTCTGGCCACAATTATTGGAACAACAAATCCTTCAGTCCAAATGATGATTTAAGTCATTTGTTCCTGCACTCAAATATGACCCATATGAGCATTTCCAAAAATGGCACCCCTACAGGTGGCAGGACACAACACAACATGATATCATGAGATGGCAAATAAATGGCACTTGACTGGGATTTTTAGGTATCATGTCAATGCACTGCAAGCTTTGTGTGTGGTGTCTAATGCAATTTGGTCTCCACAGACTCCGCTGAGAAGAGATGGCATGTTATTTTATTTATGGGTAACTTTTCATTAACAACATTTTACATTGAAATGAGAGGAAAAGGCCAGAGAAGAAATGGATAAAGTACCTTAAATCATGTTATTTATTATGGAAAATGTCTTTTGTGGTGCTTTTAGTTAGGTGCCGCATTGCATTTAGGTGTTTAATCCTCATAAGAGTATTAACAAAGTATGATATGTAGTCATTACATGATTTGTTAGCTTATGTAATATTTATGAGAATATGTCCCATTACATTTTTACAGAAAAAATGTCTACAACTATTAAAATCCGAACAAACTTGGCTGTCCTGTGGCTCAGGGCAGCCTTACATGGTCCTGGAGCAGCTCAAGAGCGGAGGCCATCAAATGAAGCAGAAACATGTCCCATGTGTGAGATGACAGTCGGCCAGTGAGTCAATGCAGTGTTAATGTGTTCCTATGCAAATCATGCCAAGCTTCAGTTATTCTATACACAAATTCTTCTTCTGCTTGTGACCGACAAAGGATGCCACACAAATGAGAATGATTCAAACTACACTTGCCTCATGGCCTAAATTAATTGTGTTAAGTCTTGATATTCAGTTTCAAAATGAGCACCAGAAAAACATAACTAGCTAACAGAGCTAACATAACATAGCACTTTTATGCAATAGCAAAAGACTAACCAGCAGGTATGGGTTAGTCTTTTGCTATTGCTGATGGCTGATCAGCAGAGGTCTTTCATGCTGATGGGCCTGTTGTTAAATCAAAGTTACTGTCACTTTAAATATAAGCAAAGTTAGCAACTGTTCAGAGAATCAGAAGGTCTACATCTCTTTTAGTTGCACATCCTCATCATCAGAACTGCTTTCTGAAGCGCTGTCATACTGTCCCTCCATCATTCATCATCAAGCCCCTTCTGCGTAAGTGTCGGGAGTCTAGAAGATCCTGAAGTAACCTTCTGTGCCGCTCTTCAGCTGTATCTGCAGGTAAGCTACCGGCTCAATATCCACCGAATACCTGAATCGGGGCCTTTAGTTCACACACAACACACCAAAGAAGTTCAGTGAGTAGCCTTCCTTTAATTACTTTTCACATGACATAACTGCTGCATCAAAGCAACTACAGAAAGTCAGATTTTCAGTACCTGTAGGACAGATAAAATAGGAGGTTCTGCATACCAGTAAGCTTTTTATTTTCAGCAGGCCTGAGTGTACCACAGTGGCCTTCTAACAGGCAATCAGACAAAGACCAAAAAATGGATACATTTTTTTCAAACTTCAGTGAGACAGAAGGACATTTTGGCATTTTTAAAAAGCTCTAAGGACAGGGCCTAAATACGTAAGGAGTTTCCCAAGGACAAGTTGAACCAACCTCTCTGTTCCTACCATCTTCCATAGTGCCATTCAGTTTTTTTTTTGTTTTTTTTTAAGGTTCTGTGTTTGCTGTTGGAGACAAAGTGCTCTATCTTGGTCTGGAAATCCAGCGGGGAGCCCTGGCCTTGTGATCCTTTACAAAAAAATATAGATACTGTTAATGATGTGTTTAGGTAAGCATGCTAAACACAAACTTTATGGATGCAACATGGCCAATCTGAATCCAGTCCTGGACATAATAAACTCACTCATGCGTTTGTGTGTTATCAAGTGACTCGCTCAACTTTTCCAGATTCTCACAGGTCTGAAAACATGAAAATTGGACATTTATAAAACAAAAATTTTATTTATTTTCTTTATGTTGGCATACATGCAGAGACTACCTTTACCTTGTGGAATCTTTTACAAAGCACGCTGTACCTGTTGTGCTCTTTAATTTTGTTCCATGCCATACACAGTAATGTGAGCATGCCAGTGTGTTCTAGGAGACAAAGCAAGGGGAGACAGAAATACACAGGGATAAACAGGAATACAAAGTTGGGAAAGGAACAGAATAAAAATGGAACAGAAAAGAAAAGACAGAGCAGAAGAGAACAGCCCTGCAACAGACTGGTGACCTATCCAGGGTGTAC
This sequence comes from Pterophyllum scalare, assembly GCA_024447675.2. Classification (NCBI taxonomy): domain Eukaryota; kingdom Metazoa; phylum Chordata; class Actinopteri; order Cichliformes; family Cichlidae; genus Pterophyllum; species Pterophyllum scalare. Next base: position 19,196 of record JAMQGT020003533.1, on the reverse strand, counting down.
CCACCTCTCCCCCTATGGCAGCTGGGTTAGGCTTCAGCCCCCTGCAACCCTGAATGGATTAAGTGGAAGAAGATGGATGGATGGATGGATGGATGGATGGAACAGAATAGAATGGAGAGGAGAGACTTTGGGGTTCACATTTATTCCCCGACCAGTTTTTAGTTGTTGCTGGAGATTGATGGCAGTCGCGCAGGCCTACAGACTGGTCAGTGACCCCCTGGCAACCAGGGAAAAATGAGTATCCCCCAACTCACTGGCAAAAACCTCCTTGTGATTGTTTTGGTTGCTAGCATATTCCTGCAGTTTTAATGGAAGTGACAGACTTGCCAGTTGCTCACTCAGCTGTAGTGAATCTGTGAGAAGTGTGACACATACTGAAAATGGAAAAGGTTTACCTTCAATGTAAAGGTTGAATCTCAGCACTGCAGCCAACTTTGACTTTGAAAGTGCCTTCTCCATTGTCACATTTTAGATGTTTTACTACCATTTGACTAGTAGCTAATGAGCATTTGCAGGCAAATATGAAAAACTGCAGCAAACTGGCAATCTGGAGGATTTTGGTGCAGTGCCTTCTTTGCAACCAATTTCACTCAAAAAGAGCCAGAAACCCCCAGGAACAACTGCCAACCTGCCAGGGAATACACATTTCCCCTAACAGCCAGCATTGTATCACATTCAATTGGCAGACAACTCTTGAGTGATGTACACTGACGTCATGTGAGAAACCTCAATTGATTGTAAAAATGTGTTTGCACCAATGACCTATGAAGTTGTTTTTCAGAAGAGGACAGTTTCAGTTATTGGCAAGAATTGTTATTGGGTTAACTGGTAGAGTTTATTATATTTGGTAGCACACTGATGCCCCTGCAGAACCCCCAACTTTCAAGACTCAAAGGCATCTGCTGTGACCCCCACCCATTCACAGCAGATGGCTGCCCCACCCTGAGCCTGGTTCTGGAGCTTTCTTCCTGTTAAAAGGGAGTTTTTCCTTCCCTCTGTCACCAAGTGCTTGCTCATAGGGGGTCATCTGTATTAATTGTAGGCTCTTTATCTTACAATAAAAAACGCCTTGAGGCAATTGTTGTGATTTGGCACAATATAAATAAAACTGAATTGAACTGAATTGAATTGAATTGCCTGTCCAGACTGTACCCTGCCTCTCACCCTATGACAGATGGGATAGGCTCCAGCCCCTCCGTGACCCTGATAAAAGATAAGTGGAAGAAAATGGATGGATGAATTGAATTGCAATAAATTACATTATTAAACAATGAAGTGGCTGTACATTAGGTGCATTTCCCAGAGTCTGAAAAAATAGCTTCTCATTGAACACACTCTGACTGTCTCCTGCCAAATCTTGCTATGGGGACCAGTAATACTAGCAATAACTACATTGCCGGCCTCATATACAGCACCACTGGCAAATCATTGACTGCATGCCACATGGCTTTGACTTCTTCTGTTTGTTTTTGATCTGTCAGACTGTCGTCACGCTTCCTCAGATCAGAAGTGGCGCGTTTTCTTGTGGGTGAAATGCTGTCAGAAACCGGCTGTGCTCAGCTGTTAAGACTTCCTGCTCAAAAGGACCCAGTGTTCATTTGTTATGTCACAAAGTCAAGTCAGTTTTATTGATATATGAGATGTTTTTTTGTTTTGTTTTTTTTACTACTGCACTATAACAAAAGTCCGATTCTTTCAAGATTTATTTATATGTGAACATTTATTGCCACCAAAACGTCACAGATGTCAAAACAACTAAAAAGAGACATTAATGACACCGCTGTGGACACTGGCACAAAATATATTGGGAAGAACACAGAAATGTTCCTTTAACATTCATGCAAGACACAGCATTTGATTGCCAAGGTAGGTAGGTCTCACATAAAGCAGATTTAGTATCTATGTACTGTATATACTACATGCATGTGTATTTCAAATATAAACATTAGTGTATTGTGAACAGTTTGATCACAGCGTGTATGTCTGTGTGTGTGTGTGTGTGTGTGTGTGTGTGTGTGTGTGTGTGTGTGTGTGTGTGCATAAACAGGCGTGTTAGACTGCTGAGTCCTTTGAAGCAGACTGACCACCCCCCCTCCCCCTCACCACCATTCTTGCTCCTCAGATGAAAGCTGATACGTGATCGAGAGTCCGGCTGCTTGTTTCCACACGCAGTTCCACACATTCAGGGCAGTGAAAAGGAAGGATGAGCTAATTTAATTTAGCACTTGTGATAAAATCGCACGTCAGCGGTCCCCCCTTTTGAATAACACACAAAAAAGGAAAGGATTCCCGTAGGGCACGGGTCTTTCTGTGAATTTGTTTTCTTTTTCTTTCTTTTTTGTTTTTTTAGATTTAGCTACTCTAAGTGACTGATATCTAAACGTAAAGTTTCCTTAAAAGATGGAATGAAGAATCAAAGCAGAAAGAAGCAACAAAGCAGGGGGGATTGAATGAGGAGTAAAATGTGACTGGGGTGAAGGAGGCAGGTGGCCAGCCTGCTGTACACCAACCAAACCCACAAACAGCTGTTCATTTCTCAAAGCACCCTTGTGCCCCCCTGGACACATCAATTCTCTCTCTCTCTCTCCCCCATATCATTCCCTTTCCCACTCGACCCCCACCCTCTCCCCAAGCCTGCCATTTCTGTCTCCAGTCCATCCAGCCATTCCTGCATCCCACCTCACTCTGCTGCAGCTAACACACTTTGATCATGCGCCAAAATCAGGGCATAGCTGGTTCATCTGTGCACTTCTCACCTTCTGCTTATCATTCGTGGCATTAATAAAACACAGCAGTGACTTGTTGTGATAACAAATTTAAGTAAACCGTGATGTTTAAAGAAATTAAACAGAGCAAGTGATAGAAAACTTCCAGAACATCCAAAGTAGTGTTAGTCTTTCCAGTATTTACATCCCACAAGTGTGTGGCCCAGTCCAGTGCAGGACATAAAAAGTTAGTCCTCCTCTGTTATCCAGTCAGGTCACTTGCTGGCATGGATCGCACGGCCCACCAGCATGAAGACCAACCCGGAGATGAGCTCCAGAGGCACTCCAGCAGCCGCCACCATAAACGACAGACCGTAGAGCACTGAAACCTCTGCGGTTGGACACGATTCTCCCCTCTCCTGCAGGATGTAGCTCGTCACATCCACCACCTCCATCCACAGTACGTAGAGCAGAAGCGTGAACAGGAACAAGCAGGCTGCAGAGCGATACAAACAGTATTAGAAAGACAGAGATAGAGACTATCACTGCTATGACTAGATGCAGAGGAATGCGGCTCCTCTTCATCTCTGCTGGTACCACAGCAGCAGTGTTTACTGCTGTTGTTATGGTGACAGCGCTGGAGAGTGACATCTGCTGCTCTGCGTGTTGGGTATGTGCTTATCATGTGACAGGTATGAACAGCTGACAGCAGCAAAGGCTGCTACATGAGTTTGCGTCTGTGCATTCGTCTTTTCCCCGGGCAGTATATTTCACACTACAGTTATGAACTCCGCATACACACATGCACAGACAGTAGGCTACATTTTACCAGCAGCTATGAGGAAGGCCCCGCCCAGCTTGTACAGTTTGTGGCTGATGAAAGGAACACCACAGACTAAGAGGAAGCCTCCAGCCAGAGCTAAGACGAGTCCGAGGATTATCAGCACGGTCCAGAAGCCCCGAAACACTGCAAGAAACACAAGCACAGCAGGAGGCTTATCTAACTATTCTGCAAAGAAAGGGTGTGTTTACACAGGCCTCAGCTGTCTGAGTGTGCTCAGTATTTTTGTAGGAATCTGGTGATTTTTACCAACCTATGCAGACTTTTATTCAATATTTAAATGCAGTTCAATCCCAGCCCCTTGGATTCACATGCTGACAGGTCCATGAGCAAGATGCCGAACCCCTGGCTGCTCCCGATGGCGGGCAAGCCTTGCATTCCTTCTTTGGAATTTTGTGTATGTGTGTGAATGGATGAATAGGATACACATTGCAAATTGCTTTGTAGAGCTGCCGAGGTTTAAAAAAAATGCTCTATAAGTGCAGATCATTTAGATGTGAGAAGCTGCAGTCAGGATCCAGTTACTTTAGTTTGGCTCAAGGAAAGCAACTAAACTGGCTCTGAAGAAAAAGCATGAAAATTGCCCTATCATAAAATCATTTTGATTGGTTTCAGTCACAGGAAGCCAAAGCTGTTTTTGATCTTTTGGTGAGAAGAATTGGAAACAAATAGCCAACTGTAGCTGCAGTTAAACACTATTTAACACACAAATAGGGCAGTGTTTCCCATCTTTCCATCAAACCCTGAGCAAGAAAAAAAAAAAAAAAGTGTTTCCCAAAATAGACTTTTCCTTCAGATTGTTCCTGTAATAACTTAGACATGGCTCTAAGTTATTGCAGACTGTAATATGAGCACTTTTTGATCAAATAATAAATACCAGATTCGGTATTTCTCTGCTTGCTGCAGCAATGATACAGAATTTACTGTGCATATTTATGTGGAGAAATGAAGCATAAAAAAATATTTCCCAATCATGACATTCTAACAAATTCATTCCAAGATACTTTAAACTGAAGTTCAGGAGTGACTCTCTCCTGGCATGGTGCCTAAATACTCCCCTTCTTGTTGTATGTCTCTAAATATCTACCTGTTCTACACACCAGTTTGTTCTTGAATCCATGCCCCACCGTCCCCCTCTTTCTCTGGCTGTTTCCCAGATAGGTACCAGGTGGATCCTCATAGCAGCCTTCCCCTAACTGCTACCTCTCTTCCCAGCCCGTGTCCTCATCCTCAAGCCACAGTTCTTTGTACATATTTGGTGTTGTTCGTGAAATGTCTTATGTAGGTGTGACCTCACTACTGAACAGTAAGAAATGAGCACTCTATGTGTGGACATGTTTGCATACAGTGTTTGAGGCTGTGAATTACCTGCTGTAGGGTCATAATTTGGATGAGGAACTTGTCCAAGTGCAACAGGCAATGGGAAGAGGTAACCATGGATGCAAACCTTAGACTCTGGCTGGTTCGCTATAGTAAAAAAAAAATTAGAAAGAATGTAAAAAAAATCACTAATCTTTAAAAAAAAACATGGACACAGATCGAGAAAAAGGCATAAAAACTGAAGAGAAAAGGAAAAACTGATGAAAACAAATAGCAGGCATATGCACATGCATCATTAGGGCTTTAAAATAATTCAATACTGACTTTTGGCCACATGTGAGATTCAGAGTCAGCCTGAAGTTCAACTTGATGAATCAGCCCATCTTTCTTTCTTTCTTTCTTTCTTTCTTTCTTTCTTTCTTTCTTTCTTTCTCTTCTTTCTTTCTTTCAGGCCACTTGAATAGCAATAAGCTCAAAGGCTATTTGGGATTTTTATTTTATTTGTCCAGTGGTGCCAATAACAATGAGTGCAGGTGAAAATAAAAAAAGTGCAGGGTGAGGGGGTGGGTCAAAAACACTCCATAAATGAATGTATTTTTGCAGTCCTTTATATTTAATGTCACATATGGGCATTTTTCTTTACTGCACTTGTTAGCATGTCAAGCAGACATGCAACCACATTCGACAACTCCCAACAAAAACTTGGTGCAGCCTTAGCAGAGGAAGGTTTTGCCTACATACTGAAGAGAGTGGCCAGGCCCGCGTGCGCTGTGGGCTCCACCTGAAACGCACAGCGCCAGAAAAAGCCCTCATGGTGCAGAGTGAGGGAAGGAGGCGAGGCACTCACTGCTTCCACTAACTGCATCTAAAAGAGAAATAGAAGACAGACTGGCATTGCAGAGATAGATGCTCAAATACCTTAAAGATGGATGAATCCCATTTTCTGTCAGCTTTGTCAACACGTCTGTGCTTGCAGCTCTGTGTGATACCAGTACTTCACTGGAGCCACAGCATCAAACGTGGTTCTGATTATGGCCCGCTGGGTCTGTGAGGTTTTCGAGGGGGAGGCTTATGAAACACGCCAGAGCGATACTCTCCACTTGCTTGTCAAAAATATGAGTTGATGGTGCTGAATAACACAACAACTTTAATCATCCTCTTTTATTGAAAATGAAAGACTTTGTTTCTGTGATGTTACGGAGGAATTCACTGGGGGATTAGCTTTTATAAATATATCCCTTACTTTGCACTTTGTGAACTTTGCTCACAAATGCTCCATGGGAGAATAAACTGGAAAATTAAAGGGCCAGTCTGCTGATTTTACACATGGAGCTCAGCCGACTCGCCAATGGGAGTCCTGCGCAGCATGTAAAAACAGTTTTATAATGGTGCTGCAGTTTTGTCAAACCTTACCCTGGACTCCTTTTACTTTACAGTCAGAAGTCAATGTGATGGACCAAAAATATTAAACCTGCATGAAAGTGACTTTGTGCAAATTTTCAGCCATGACAGCAGCATAAAGTTATAAAGGATGTCAGTGTCTAATGACTGGGTGGTCCACAGCTGTGGTCCAGATTGAAATATCTTAATATCTGGACGGATTACTATGACATATTGTACATAAACCGTGTTTTTGTCTCCTATTCACAAAACAATACCTCAGCTGCTCAATAGCTAAGCATCAGCATATCCACATTTTAACCAGGCATTAGGATCTTCAACTCAATCAAAGTTGTGCTCATCTTCATAGAGATGCTATTATAGTGTGGATGCTGAGAGGCTGTATTACAAACTCTGACTATGGAGTGAGAGAAAGAATGTGGTTCTCTAATAAGCAGGGAGGGTTTAATGAAAAGTGCTTTTGGCTGGGTTGTGGTGAGACTCGTACTCCTGAGCAGAGATGGAGCCAGTCATAAAGGCCACTAAATCCAAACTACTTCTTCTGCACAGCATCAGCTGCCTCTTCTAACTCCCCAAATTTCATGACAGTGCAATCGCCTACACCCCCCACCCCCCAAAAAATACTGGGGCAGTGTGTAATGAGTAGTTTTTGCAGCACTCACAAATGCTAGATCTAGCTATATAAATAATATATTTATAAGAACCACCTGCCTTGTTAGCAGCATCTGTGTTGGTATGGGGGTAGATTAGTGAACACCAAGTGGGTAACTTGCTCTCTGTGATAAACCGGCTTGCCTGTGTGGACCTGATGCCCAGTCAAAAATATTTGCAGTATTATAAAGCAAAGAATAGAGGACAGAAGGTTCAAACTACTGAGCAGCTGAAATCTTTATAAGAAACATCCTTTGTGTACCAAATTGCAGCCTTGTGTCTCCTCAGTTTTTTAAACAGAATGGACAATGCACCATGACACCTGACCAGCTTTTATGAAACATGTTGCAGTCATCAAATCCTTAGCATACATATTTTTTTGTAAAATTAAATTACTCTGCTTCAACATTTGACATGTTTTCTTTGTGCTATTTTTAATTAAATGCACTGTTTAAATTATTTTGAGGCCCTTATGATCTATTATTATTTGTGTTTTACATGGCATCCACAGCTTTTCTGGAAACAAGGTTGTAAACTGCTTCAGTACATCTTTAAATATCCTATAGTGGCATAGCTCACACACCACTAAGTACACAGCATCTGATCAGGTTCCTTGCTGGTCTTCTTGTGGTTTTCACATGTGATCAGTTAAAAATAATATTTTACTGTTGCTGTTGTTGTGTAAATTTGCTTTGATGAAAGTGATCAGTAACTAGTAAGATTTGCATTCACTGTTTGTGTTAGTAATCTCACTTCTATCTCCTACCTCGGTCCCGTTGGCATCTTTGTCCCCAGGAAGCACTGGCTGTGTTGGCCGTGTATATGGTCCACAGTTGTCACTTGCTACCAGCCAGTAGTCAGTACCAAACGCCAGGAAGAAACACAGAGTCCCTATTACCCCAAAAATCCCCCCAGCCAAGGCTGCAGCTCCCACCCTCATAACTCCAGCCTTAACCCTGCTTTAATATATGAGTTTCCTCAGCTTTTAGCCCTCAGGTCAGTGACTCCTCACTTGTGTCCACTATGAAGCCTTCTGCCCAACCCCAATCCCAAAGAACGCAGCCAGGCTCTCTCAGCCACTCCCTGGCATGCTGGGAGCTGTGAGGAAAAGGGGCTACAGTAACTGAGGAGGTCGGATTGGGGGGACAGGGAGTTATTTTCAGGAAGCAGTAAGCCTGTCCTCGTCAAATTACCAGTGCATGCATTCTGCTGCACATTTGTAAAGGAAACAAGGAGAGGAAAGATTGGAGCGTGGACAATGTGGACAGCAGGTATCAGCATTTATGACTGTGAGGTATTTGTAATGTTGGTGTTACTCTAGGAATGCCGCTTTGAAAATGAATTAGACTGGAGGCGCAAGAGCTGTTCAAGAGGTGAAACTTGCAGCTGAGAAAAGCTTTATTGTGGCTGGCAAACACTCAGAATAATAAAACTGTTAAATTCATTTTATGAGAAATTTACTTGGGATTGTCCATGAATTTGCTGAAGCCTTCTATCAGTTCTGTCTTGCACCCAACAACTTTGTGGTTAATGGAATAAAAGGTAGTTATCACTTCAACACACACACTGAATTCTTTGCTTTTATGCATTTCTTTTTCCTCTTTCCCGCTCTCTCCCCGTGTCTCACAGTCTGCATTCATTGTTGCTTCTCATTCTCAAAAACAAAACTGAGGTGCTTCCTAGAGGTTCTCTCTATGGTTTCTTGTTGTTTTGGAGAGACTCTGTCTTCTCTAGCAGCTTTTGGATCTATTGATCTGGTCTGAGCTGAGCCAGCTGAGACTGAAGAGTCCTGGAGAGTGGATCGTGGGCTTATGGAGCACACTGCCAAGAGGGAAGAGGGTACAGTGAGCTCAGGAGCCACAAAGTCAAAATATCTATACCATGAATGTCCTGGACAAAGATCAGGAGGGAGAGAAATACTGTTACCCTGTAAACAAAAAACAAACTTTTCCATTTGTTCAACATGATTTTGATATACAGTCATGTGAAAAATAAATTTTTCAAAGGATTCCTACTGCGTCCACAGGCGTTAAGAGGGTAAGTAGCAGCCAGGTGTTTCTAATCAAATGAAGCTGATGTGGGCACCTCTATAAAAGCAAAGGTTTGGGCAGTTTGCTGGTCTGGAGTGTTCAGTTGTGTGTTAACGCAATGCTACAGTCTTCCCAGGAGTGAATGTCCCAGCAGATTCACCCCCAAGGTCAGACTGTGCAGTGCTCAGAGAAACTGCAAAATGCTCAAGAGCTCCATGTCAGACTCTGCAGGCCTCAATTAGCATATTAAATGTCATGACAGCCCCGTTAGAAATAGACTGAACAAGCCTGGCTTGTTTGGAAGGGCTGCCTGGAGAACGGGTCTTCTCTCCAAAAAGAACATGGCAGCACGACCTAGGTTTACAAAGCTGCATCTCAACAAACCACAAGATTTCTGGAACAATGTTCTTCAGATAGATGAGACCAAAATGGAGATGCTTGGCTGTAATGCACAGTGGCACATTTGGCAAACACCATGTACCAACTGTCAAGCAGAGTGGTGGAGGGGTGATGGTTTGGGCTTATTTTGCAGCCACAGGACCTGGGCACCTAGCAGTCATCGAGTGGATGATGAACTCCTCTGCATACCAAAGTATTTTAAAGTCAAATGTGAGGCAGTCTGTCTGGCAGCTAAAGCTGGGTAATCCAACAGCACAATGAGCCCAAGAATCAAGGTGTTGCCCAGCCAGTCCAGACCTCAGCTTGATTAAAATGCTGTGGCAGGACATTAAGAGAACCCTCAAGTGTGGGCCCAAATTGAGATGATGTGAGCAACCAATAAAGTCATACAGAAAAGGCTTACTTCAAGTTATTGTTGCTAAAAGTGGTTCCACAAGCAGCTGAATCATGGGGTGAACTTAGTGTTTCATAGGACTGCATAAAATCCAATCAAAACTTTCTTTCTCACATGGCTGTACATCTGGCTGTATCTTGAATTTTACATTTCTTCACCTGTGTGAGATCTGCTAAGTCCAGTTCTCGCTCTCTGTGGCTCACTAAGTGCTCCATCCTCCCCCTACAACAATAGAAATGTTCTCTACTGTAATACTAATACTTCATCAGTCACATAGTTCAAAATCACACCTATAGATGCCGGTCATAAAATTAGAATATCATGAAAAAGTTGATTTATTTCAGTAATTCCATTCAAAAAGTGAAACTTGTATATTATATTCCTTCATTACAAACAGACTGATATATTCCAAATGTTTGTTTGTTTTAATTTTGATGATTATAACTGACAACTAATGAAAACCCCAAATTCAGTATCTCAGAAAATTGTCAAAAGGTTCAATATTGATGACACCTGGTGCCACACTCTAATCAGCTAATTAACTCAAACACCTGCAAAGGCCTTTAAATGGTCTCTCAGTCTAGTTCTGTAGGCTACACAATCATGGGGAAGACTGCTGACTTGAAAATTGTCCAGAAGACGACCTTTGACACAAGGAGGGCGAGACACAAAAGGTCACTGCTAAAGATCCTGGCTGTTCACAGAGCTCTGTGTCCAAGCACATTAATAGAGAGGCGAAGGGAAGGAAAAGATGTGGTAGAAAAAAGTGTACAAGCAATAGGGATAACCGCACCCTGGAGAGGATTGTGAAACAAAAGCCATTCAAAAATGTGGGGGAGATTCACAAAGAGTGGACTGCAGCTGGAGTCAGTGCTTCAAGAACCACCACACACAGACGTATGCAGACATGGGTTTCAGCTGTCGCAGTCCTCGTGTCAAGCCACTCTTGAACAAGAGACGGCGTCAGAAGCGTCTCACCTGGGCTAAAGACAAAAAGGACTGGACTGCTCCTGAGTGCTCCAAAGTTATGTTCTCTGATCAAAGTAAATTTTTCATTTCCTTTGGAAATCAAGGTCCCAGAGTCCGGAGGAAGAGAGGAGAGGCACAGAATCCACATTGCTTGAGGTCCAGTGTAAAGTTTCCACAGTCAGTGATGGTTTGGGTGCCATGTCATCTGCTGGTGTTGGTCCACTGTGTTTTCTGAGGTCCAAGGTCAATGCAGCCATCTACTTGGCACCTTCACACAGTGCCAAAGCTACCAGTACCTGCTTTAAGGACCATGGTATCCCTGTTCTTAATTGGCCAGCAAACTCGCCTGACCTTAACCCCATAGAAAGTCTATGGACTATTGTGAAGAGGAAGATGCGATATGCCAGAGCCAACAATTCAGAAGAGCTGAAGGCCACTATCAGAGCAACCTGGGCTCTCATAACACCTGAGCAGTGCCACAGACTGATGGACTCCATGCCACGCCGCACTGCTGCAGTAATCCAGGCAAAAGGAGCCCCAACTAAGTACTGAGTGCTGTACATGCTCATACTTTTCATGTTCATACTTTTCAGTTGGCCAACATTTCTAAAAATCCTTTTTTTAATATTGGTCTGAAGTAATATTCTAATTTTCTGGGATACTGAATTTGGGGTTTTCATTAGTTGTCAGTTATAATCATCAAAATTAAAAGAAACAAACATTTGAAATATATCAGTCTGTGTGTAATGAATGAAAATAATATACAAGTTTCACTTTTTGAATGGAATTCCTGAAATAAAACAACTTTTTTATGATATTCTAATTTTATGACCAGCACCTGTAGTCTAAAGAAATTCCTAAAATTGGACTCAGTATATAGTATTTCAAATGAATCCATCACATTCAGTGAAATTATTCTCCTAATTATTCTTTTTCATTTGTGTCATTAAAAATAAGAATGTGAGAAAATGCAGCTAGTTTGTACGCACCTGTGGAAAGTGCGTGATTGTGTTGTATGAGTATCTTTCTCCCAGACTTTGGTGTCTATAAAGGGGCTTCCTGGTTCTGTTCACAGTGGTGTCCTGGTGCAGGGTGTGTCTGCTGTAGGCTGGTGTCTGCTGTAATGATGACACATACATGAATCCAGAAGTATCACTTTATACACATTGTGCAATTTTCACTTTCATAGTAGGTGGAAATAGGAAACAGATCACAGTGACATATAAACCTTTTTTTAAAAAAAAATTTTACCTTCTTGTTGAAGTTTTGGAGGTTTCTGGAGAGGATGCGCCTGATGCTCTCCATCTCCTCTGGCAGCAGGGGTCGGCCGTGGGAGCGAGGATCCACTCTAAGTGGGAGATTTTTTTTAAAAAGTTTGACAAAGCGTGTAGAGTTGGGAAATCATACTTCAAAGACTTGATTGTGATTTTAAGTAGGAGGATAAGTAGGGGATATTCTGCCTATTTATTCTGGATCCTTTATGGAGGAGCAAATACTTTTAAATAAAAGCACATTATACAGATTGATAGTCCCACATACTTTAATTGCACCACAATTATTTTTTGAAAGATAATGGTCATGAACCTTTCTTCAGTTTCTCAGGGGAACTTTGAGGGATTGTTATCTGAGCCAAACACTGACATAAACTGCAAGGCTGTTTTCTTACAGCGCTGGGGCCTCCTCCTCGTCTCCCCTCTGCTCCCTTCTCTCCAGCTCCTGGTAAACTCTGAGGATGCTGGAGCTGGCCTGGTGATCGTTTCGGATCAGGAAACGACAGAGGTATTTCTTGTTGAAATGCTCAAACCTCACAGGCACACAGGTACACACACACACACACACACACACACACACACACACACACACACACACAGATGGCGTTATTGTGAGCCCTAACGGTGGAAACGTGCATAGCATTTGCTGCCACCTGCTGGCAATTTTATGTTTTTTCTTTGACATTGATGCACAAACAACACTTTAAGGGAAAACACGAGCAGGAGGCAAAGTAACTGTAAAACCAGGAAAACTAACTTGTCTTTCCAGTAGTGCTGCCCCCAATAGCCAACCACATCCTCTATTCCCGCAAGCAGGTGATCTATGAGCTAACAGGAGACATGATTATTTGCACACAACAGAAGAAAATGATATTCTTTTGAAATGTTTAAAGAACTATCATGAAGCAGGCTGCCCTCTGGGTTGAAGTACGTCACGCACGTCAGTGCATCCTTCATGCTTTACATGCATTGTGTGATTGTGTTTCCAGTGGGAAGAAAACTGTGATATGACGAGGCTCTAAACTAAAACTTTTAAAATAAACCTACAGCTTATGTTTCCTTTTGGTTAGTTACAAATTAAACCTTTCTATACTAGAGAGAATAGAAATCAGCTAACTATGTCTAAAGTTTGTCTACAGCTCCATCACTGATCAGGTAAGGGATATTTATACCTCTCCACACCCTGCACTCAGCTGTGATTCCTATAATCTCTCACCCTGCTGTGGATCTCCTCGCTGACAGTGGGCAGAGCTCTCTTCTTCCTCTTCACATCCAGTAGCTCTACCAGAGGCTTTATGGTCATCCCCTGCAAACCAGGCTCAGAAAATAAAATCCACATTGAAATTATGAAACTGTTTTCATCAGAATTCACGCTGTTTTCCACACCTGCACAAAGACTGTGAAGAGAATGACCACAATGGTAGTGGTGATGAAGAGTCTTTTCTTTGGGAAGTCATCGATCAGGAAGACCAGGGAAAAACAGATTGCCCCTCTCAGGCCACCATAAGCAATGATGAACTGGTCTCGGAAGGTCACGGCGTTCCTCCGAAGTTTGTTCACAACCGCAGTCAGTAGAAGAATGCCTTTCAAGTAGTGAGGAGTGAGTAGTGAGCTTGTAATATAACTTGTTTAAAGTGCAGGACTTTAAAATTTTTAAAGCTACCTGTGGCCCTCCAGATGAGACAGAGCAGTAGTGTGGAGCACACAAAGGGCCAGCTCCACATATGGACATCCTGTATGGTGGACACACCCAGGAAGATGAAGATCAAGGTCTCACTCACGCTGCTCCACATCTTCAGAAAGTACTGGATGCTGGTGTTGCTGCGCTCTGACACATTTGCTTCCACATACTGTTTCATGGTCACAGCACAGGTCACAATGCTGCAGAGAAGGGAACAAGCACAATAAGACTGATTTACCAATATTTACAATATGTGGTCTTCAGGTTTCAGATGATGCTGAACAGCACTCACGCCATGATCCCAGAGAGGTGGAGCATCTCTGAGGTAAGGTAAGACAAATAGGAATAGAGGAAGACAAAGAGTGGGGCGATGACTTGGGCTCTGGAGGTAAAACGTGAGGTCAGGGCTGCCAACAGGCCGAAGAAGAGACCTACGCACAAACCTCCGATTCCCACCACCACTACCCTGCAGCCCCCTAGCAAAACATCCAACCCTGATACCATCGGCAGACGAAGGAAGGACTCAAATAGCTTGTAGAGCACCTGAGAGGAAGCAAAGTGTATAAGTATTAAGTCTTTAACTTAAACACCTGACACACACCACTTTTCTCCTCACCACAGTAACGGCATCATTGAGCAGTGACTCTCCAAACACCAAGATATGCAGCTGTTCATTAACTTGCATCTCTTGGAATACAGAAAGCACCGCCACTGGGTCTACAGCAGCAATAAGAGAGCCAAACAGCAGGCAGTGGAGCAGAGAGACATCTCCCAGTGAGCTGTGAGCCAGCAGGCAAACACCATACAGAGACAGGCCGATGCCCAGCACGTTCCACAAGGTCCCCAGCACTGCATACCTGTATATGCACAGAAAATAAGCTTTACAACACCTGCTAATGGAACAGCATCTTCATCTGTTTGAAGTTTGTGTCATAGTTCAAACTTAAAACACCAAATATGTCATGGTCCTGGGCCGGTGGCCCTGTGTTTTCTGTTTTATTTTCCTGGTTTCCCTGGTTCCTGATGTTTCTGCGTCTTCCTGGTCCTGTCCCTTCCTGTTTTATTTTGATAGTCCTGTGTTCCCCATGTCTCGTGTTTGATTTTGCTTCCCCCTGTTGTTTTTCTGATTTTGCTTCACCTGTGTTCCCCAGCTGTTTCCTCTTGCCCCGATTGCCCTCATGTATTCTTAAGCCTTCAGGTTTCTTCCGTTCCTCGTCGTGTCATTTCGTGGTTACCCCCAGTTGTGTTCCTCCGTTGTGGTTTCTCCCTGCCGTAGTCCCTTTGTGTTTCCTGGTCTCCCCGGTTCTCCCCCCTAACCCGTGTACCTCCCAGGGGCGAGTTCCTGTGTGTGTTTTTGGTTCCTGTTTATTAAACCCTGGTGTTCCTGAAGCTCTGCCCTTGGGTCCTGCCTCTCCCTCCTGCACCGCACCTCTCAACCCTGACAAATATTCCTACCAATTCTGACTTTTAAACCAAACCAACCCTTTCTTCTAAATTTTAGATGAAAAAGTGTTCAGCACACTTAGCTCTCCACACATGAAACAATAAAACATTTTTAAAGCTACCAACCAGAGGATTGTACCAAGGTTTTCAAAGAACAGCCTGCCGGGCAGGAAGTATCCTGCATCCAAGACGATGGGTGGCAGCAGAAGAGGAAGAAAGCATCTGCACTAAGAGTCGGTGGAGCAGAGTGGCGGACCCCATAGATCACACCTCCAACCAGGAGGCCCACCATGATGAGGACGCAGCTTTCTGGGACAACTGCTGGGACTCGACCTGACCAGTGGAAACCTGAGGGAATGAGAAACAAATAAAAGGGATTTGTGATATTTGAAGTCAGCAGGATTCTGACCTTGTGAACTGCAAGAATTTTGTTTAAATCGCTCTGACTTGAAGGTGGAACTCTAACAGATGCTCTGTTTCATTGCATTATTTGAAATAAGCTTAATGAATTGAAATAAGTACATGTAACTGAATTGCATTATTAACATTCAGCTACCTGAAATTAAAGTTGGCTTCGCATGGATGAGCACAAGCATAGCTGAGGCTTACCCAGCTTGGCCAGTGAGGCCAGCATGATCCACAACACGATCTCAAAGGGAGCCTGCACATGGTGGTAGTCCATGCTGAACACCCTCAGAGCCATGGGCAGATCCACAGACAGGCTGCCATCGCTGCTGTTGATGCCCAGCGAAGGGGGCAGATTGCAGGGCTGAGGGCGCTCATTGGGAGGGGTCAGCGTCAAACTTCCCAACAGACTGGCAGAGAGCAACAGAGGGAGAGTCCACAGAGCAGCCATCCTGCAGCCATGCTGGCATAACAGCAAGAGAGGCAGAGAGAGAATAGGACGGGCGTTATGGAGACAGGGGAGGGCGAGCCGCACACACAGAGGCACACAAAACAACCTGACTAGAGACTCATGCAGCCCCTAATGTGCACAGGAATCCCTGAGCTAGCAATGATATCCAACCAGCAGTACAGAGCTCAAGGGGTGTGTCACAAGCGCAGACATGTTTTTTCAGCAATTCAGGGGACAGTACATTGATTTACATTCATTTTCTAGAAATGAACCCTAACTGCAAGCTAAAACAATATCCAAATTATAATAATTTCCATTAAAGGGAGTTGCTTTTGAGTCCCCAAATTGTGCCTGTGTAAACACATTTATGTCCCCACAGCATAAGTAATGCAAGTGCACATGCACGAGATTAGTGGTGGTATTAGTATTGATGGTTTGTTGTGCACAAAGCCTAGATAGATTGAAATAAGTATTAATATATTTTGTTTATCCAGTAACACGAGTAGAGGAAAGGCTTCTCAGATAATGGACTCATTTTCAGCGTTTATTCTCATGCTGTGGCAGCAGTGCTTAATTTCAAGGAATTTATGTTCTGCTGTGGCTTATTTGATTTATAATCTTTCATTTCAAACAAACAAGTTCCTGTTGATATGGCATGTTATGATTATTGAAATTATGATTACAGTTACAAATATCTTGTCTTGTGCCAAGAAAAAGGCTTTAATTATCAGCCAGGACAATGTATTTTCCTTCCAGAGGCTGATTATTAAATTCAGTTTAGTTCTACATTTTATTTGAATATGCCTGCAGTCTGTTAATTCTACTGCAAACATAAGAATCTGTGTCAGAATAAGTCTTCCACTGTATAAGTACACAAAAATAATTGGTTCAGTGAATTTAGTTGTGCAGGTCATTTCCACAGGAAATAAACCAAAGAAAAAAAAGTTGCTTGTGTGACTTGTTCTCTTTTCCAAAACATTAAGCAGGTGGCATGTGAGTCTGTCAGGTCAGTTGAAGACCAACTGCTACTGATAATCCTGTAAACCAGTACAACCTGTTCAGGGTCTGTGATCAGCAACTCAACTGGTCCACCCACCGTCCTCATGGCTCGTGAGGAGGGTGGCTAGTCACCCTGGGGGAATGAAAAATAAAATCCTTCTTAAGAGCACATGAGCTTCCAGTGAGCCAACGGCCATCTAGAAACCTTTGGAGAGGAGACGGGTGACACCAGAGTTTTAATATTACCCACTACAACAGCACAAACATTAATTCACGCATTTCCATACCAGATCAGACGGGGCCTGCGCCAACAATGTCCGCGCCTATCATTCGCCGGGATGTAGGTGAAAAGTATGGTACTGGCAAAATCAGACTGACAAAAGAGTCAATGAGATGTCCGCACCGCAGCAGCAACAGGTAAACTGGAAGAACTGGAGCATGAGCTGAAACAATACTCAAAAGCCAGATTGGTGGGATAATGTGATATGCGTACCAAAGAAAGACATCAAGTTGTCCTCAGTGTTTATGAGACAGCTTGTAGAAATAGTGTAGCCTTTATAGTTCACAAAGATACCGGTCCAACAATCCTGGAATACCAGTCTATATCAGACAGGTTCATATCATTGTGCATCAGTGCAAAGCCATTCAATCTCATGCTCATCAAGGTATACGCTCCTTCTGCTGATGCCCCAGATGAACAAATTGAAGATTTCTACGACACTCTTGGAAGCATTGTTGAGGGAACCCCGAACCATGATGTAGTCATGGACTAATGGAGATTGGAATGCCAAAAGTGACCCTGACACCTGTGACAGCTATAAAGGAGTTAAAAGTTAACATGGTCTCGGCCAAACCAGCGAGAGAGGGCTAAAGCCTCTGGAATTTGCCAAGTTCTGGGAGTTTGTGATAACCAACACGTTCCAACCTCAAAACCGGAGCAGAAAAGCCGCAGGGCACTCTCCAAATGGAACCACTCACAATCTTATTGATTATATCCTCATAGCCAAGCATAAACCTACCCTGGACAAGAAAGTGCCCTTGGGCTGACATAGGCAGTGACCATGACCTAGAAGACAACAATGGAAGTACTAAGCAAGCTATTATATTGTAACCCTGTGCAGGTGACCGAGGGTCTCCTGCACATCTGCAGGAGAAAACTGACTGTGATATCAACCTGCTTATCAGGTCAGCGACATTTCGGTAAACTGAGCATGCCAGGTTAAGGTGAGTTACCCTCTGCAGTTTGAAGCCTGTAGACCATGTGCCTGTTCAACTGATTGTCAATGCACTGTGATGTGTTTCCTCAACACTGTTAGATCTGGTATGTGCAGTATTACAGAGTAGCACCACCAGATCTAACAGACTGTTGAGGAAAACACGTCACAGTGCATTGACAATCAGTTGAACAGGCACATAGTATACAGGCTTCAAACTGCAGAGGGCAACCTCACCTTAACCTGGCACTGCTCAGTTTTACAAAATGTCGCTGACCTGATAGCAGGTTGGAATATCACAGTCGGTTTTCTCCTGCAGAAAGACACGCTCAGGTCTTTGTTTTTGTTGTGTGTTTCCATTTCAGATCATGGGCATCTAGACAAAGACATGAATATTTTAAAAGTCAGCCTGTCTACAAAAAATTTAGATTTTCGCAGCTCTCCTGGAGTAAATGCCACTTTTCACCAGGATGTAATGTTCAGTTTTTGTTGGCCCTCTCCTCATAGGTGTTCGCATAAAGTGCAGCCTTTAGAGGCTGCACTTTGTGTTTATTGTATTGTGCTCAGATGTGTTTCTAATATTTCATCCAATTCAGATTTCAGTAGACATTATAAGACATCCTGGTTCAAAGACACCTGTAAACTCTTAGTTATACTTTTATTTATTTTTTTTTGCCATCCTGGTTAAGGACGGTGTGAATCATGCTGTACTGCCGTCCTCTGCATTTTGACCTTGACAAGATTCGGCTTAAAGCCATAACTCTTAACAAAAAAAGCTGCTGGTTAAAGAATAGCTCTTTGTACATTTATTGTAATTTAAAAAAAAAAAAAAAAAAGACAGTCAATGCTGGAAAACAGGGACTCATTTAACATTGGCAACCACTGTGAACCGTACCCCCTGATCTCAAATGCTGGATATAAAAATCCAGAGATGCGAGCAATACTAACTGAACCAAGTAGATCACACAACCACGTATTGCAGCATACTACTCTAACCAGTAGGTACTATAACATAAACACAG
>JAMQGT020003532.1:0-14858 GCA_024447675.2 Pterophyllum scalare | reverse complement strand
TGGATCTTAGCAAGCCTCTCTGGCATTCTCTCTACTCTCTGCTCTCCCTTTGTCTTTCACTGAGCCGTTCGCTCGCTCATTAAACTGTATGGTCAGTTTTTTGTACTCCACTCTCTCACCAGTTGCCTCCATGCCCTTGCTAACCTCCTACAATTTCTTACTTGAACACAGCTTGGTCAAACTTGACTGAAAAACTTTGGCACATCATTATAAAAATAATGGACCATGTTTATAAAGAATATGAGGCTCCTCTATGACATTGTGCAGTCCCCCAGGCCCTCCAGCAACCCAGTTTATAGTTGGCTTGTAACATTTATGTTTAAGGTAACATTCATGCTTGTCTTATTTCAAGGCAAGGACAACAGCTGCAATGTGAAAAAAATCTTTTTAAATGACTTTATTTGAAGGTCTAAAAAGGAGCAATCTATTTTGGGGGCAATATGCCTCATTTAGTGTTGGTAGACCCTGCAGCATCTACTCTGTTACAGAGTAACTTCCACACTCTAATTCAAGGCAGAGAACATTAAACACTTATCATTCATTTACTGAAAAAGCGTATTAAGAGAAATGACAATTAGTGAGGACTGCCTTCTAGAGGCCTTTCTCCAGTAATTATAGTACACTTTGAATTAGCAGTAAGTTTGTAATGCTGATGGAAAGCACTGCATTGAAATCGTTTCTGAATTCTCACAAAGGCATGAGTGAGATTGTTGTTGTGTTTTTTTTTTAAAGTGTTTTAATGTTACACTTAAGTGGCTAATCTTTTCAGTTTCACAAAAATGACAAATGTGTAGCACAGCGTTCCACAGGCCTTTTGGGGTGTCTTCAAAAGATTGGTTTGTCTAACTGACATCATCCCAAATGTTTTCCATTTACAAACATATTTTTAAAAAAAAAAGACACAAAAATGATTAAATTGATGGCAGGTTTGCAATCAAACTTGGACAGTTCCTCATTTTAAAAAAAAAAAAAAAGAAAAAGAAAAAAAAACACATTTTACACACATCAACAAAGAAATTAATACTTGAAGGAAAATTTGTTTGAGAAATGAGCGTGCTCAAATTGAATTCAAGAAGCGCAAGCTGTCAAGTGTAAATAAATTCATGTCTGGTGAGAGTGAGCAAGGACGGGGGACTTGCATGTTGTGTTCAAATTATGTTTGGCGTTAGATCACATGATCAAAGGCTTTTAATATTAATTTATTGACACGCTTCCTTTGAAAATTTAATCTAATACCAGCCGGCTAAGCAGTGACAAAAGATAACACCCAACACTGAATACAAATGTTCAATTAATTAGCAATTAATTACATGTTAAAGCCATTTCATCATCATGTCATCGGGCTTTTGTCGTATTGTGTTTGCAAAGTTATTGCCGGGTCAGATCAACAAATCTGGGATAACCTATCGCAAAGCATGGGCATAACATCCACACTGAACCATGTTTTTAGAGTAACACTGCTTTCATTAAGCTTGATTGGTAACTCGGAGACTGTAAATGTTTGAGGCAATTTGAAAACTCATTTTCTTCAAACCATTATCTGAGGAGTACGGTGGAAATGGAACATTCAGACCTTTCTGGAGTATTAATTTAGCGCTGTGATCAGACAGTGTTAAGGGAGTTGTCAAGGTTTTAAAAAAAAATAATGGACATCCTGCGGCCAATCAGGATCAAGTGCTTACTCAGGCCTGGGTAATTACACAGATATTTGCATTTAGCACTGAAACTTATCTAGTATAAAGAGCGATAGGGCCTTTCACTGGACCGCTGTTTGCTGATGCCTTGGAACCCATTCTGCTTAGAGGACAGAGGATGAAAAGTGCAATGATATGAAACCCGGAGGCCGTCTGATACACGCCAATGTGTCAATCTCAAAAGTGGAAGGGGAAAAGATCAGCTAAAAACAGATAGAGAAGAGTAAAAGTGTTTAACTGATGACAAACAAGTCAAGTAATTAGCATCTCATTATAAGACAGCGCTGTAGATTATATGGCTAATATTTTTTCATATTATTATTAATTTTATTCCACGCTGCAGTAATTCAGAAGACTGATGCCTCTCTCTCATCAGCCCTGTCTCATCTGTGTCCCAGCATTTATTACAGAACTCTCACCACCAAGAGGTGACTGAACACCAGTGACAATGACCACCACCGTCACAAAGCCTATTTATTAACTCTATCTTTTTAAAAAACTTATCCATACACAAGCTGCAGTGCAATAGGTGAGAGAGGTTTTCTGAAGCCTTGTATAGAATGGAGGTGTAACCTTTCATGGCTCTCTGTAATAGGGAATCAAATGAATTATTGCCAGCTGCTTGTATTTTGGTTATAATCCTATATAAAAGCAAAAGTTGCCAATCGTTGGCTGAAGACCTGGTCCCCATCTTCAAAGTAACCATTTCAAAGACAACAAGATGATGAGTTCACTGCACACGGTTGGATTCACTTTGTTCCTGCTGCGGTCTCCTACACTAGTTTCCCTCGTGTGACTGTGGCATTACACTTGAAACGACAGTTAAACAAACACCACATAACTTTCTCAATAAATTGCTATTTTTACATTACTGTGTTTGTATGAACTGAACACACAAGAGCAACTGGGTGGTGAGACTAGCTTCTTTCTGTGCTTCTCTAGTCTTCAAAGAAATAAACTAATTGCCTCCCAGCTTACGCTTCATAGTTAATAGCAGCTTCCACCACTTTTTGGCAAAAAATATGAGTATTAGTTAAACAGGATTCGTCTGCTCACAGTATAAAGGCTGAACATAAGACTTTCTTCCGCATTCACCTCCAGAATTAAGTCTCTCTGTGTGTGCGTGCGTGCATGCGTGTTTCATTTGACCACAGTTCTGCCTGATTCACTTTTCAAGTGCACAAAAATAAAACTAATCCACATAACTGGAACTAGCTTGTTGCCTACAGCTGAATGTAGGAGTCTTCCCTCTGGGCTCATCAATGCAAAAATCCCTGTAGTAACAGAGAAGGACTGAAATGACACACAATCAAATGGCTTTCTTACATTTTCTACACTCACACGAGCTGTCTCACACACAGATTTGCACCGTTTATAAGTTGTTACATGCTGGCCACCTGAGCCCTGAGCTCCATCGGTTTATTTTACTCTCCAATCCACATATTCTGCAAATGCAAACACTATCATCTTTCTGACAAGTCAAATTTATTATCATAAAATTTCTGTTTTCTCACTAACTTCTGTTCTTTTCACATGCAGTTACTTAGTCAGGAACCCATTCTCGTTCCCATCCAACTCCTTTTGGGATGAAAGGCTTTAGAGTGTTCACTAGCACCCTTTCAGTTGAATAGGAGCTACCAGGCTCCAAACTCTTATGTAATGACTTCCCAGATAAAAGTATGCTGCTGCCCATATTTTCAGACTGAGACTTGGTTGTCCACATACTTTTGGCCATGTACCGTGTCTCTCGTGTGTGTGTGTGTGTGTGTGTGTGCGCGCGCGCGCGCATGTGTGCATATGTGTGTGCGCGTGTGTGTGTCGTAAGTAAACTCTAGCTGAACTACGCTTTCTTTCTACTGCCAGTCTCCTCTGTTCTTGCAATGCACTGTCGTCAATTCAGGGTGTTGATGTTTTCCTGAGTTTGTCAGCAGGTCTGACTGGTGCTCAAAAAAATGCCTGCAGCCTTCCTCAAGGGAGGTGTCACAGTTGGACACACACACCCCCACCACACCTTCTCACACACACACACACGCACACAAACATGAAGAATAAAGACGGACATCTGTACAAATGCGGCTTCACACACAAACAAAATCTTTTTCTCTTTTACTCTTTCTGTTGCGCCCTCTCTCTATTTTTCTCACACCTATACACACACACACACACACACACACACACACCCTAGGGTCTAAATTGACTTGTCAGCTTCAATCAGACCAGGAACAAAAGGATTCCTGCCAGTTTGAAGCTGACATCATTAATAGGTTTGGGAGGGGGTGAGCTCGTTGAAGACAAAGGGAGTGCAAGGTCGGGCCGACTTAAAATGCACTTTCATTTTGGCAGGGGCGTTAGCTTTTTGATTTCAGCCCCTTCACGCCAACATCTTTTTGCAAGTAGCTCTAACTTTCATTATCGCCAGGAACAGAGGGGCGTGTGAGACTTTGTTGTGCTGATGGAGAGAAATGTGACATCCATAATACATTTCCTATTAGAGGATGCCACGCATGGACACACCTGGCCATGTCTCAGAGAGAGATGGACAGGAAGAGGATAAGAATAAAATGGGCTGCCGGTGGTGGAGAGGGAATAAGGTTGCCAAGTAAAAGGATATGAACCCAGCAGAGGAGCATAGGTGTGAGTGAAAGGGAGAGGGTGTTCTTGAGAAAGTTTGGAGAGCCACAGGACATGCATTACATCATCATGTGACACATGAAATCCACACATAAACCAGCTTTCCTGCTGCACTGTAGCAGTAAAGCCCAACACTTTGAACATTTTAATCCTCCCCTCTTACTTCTGTGACTTCATCCATCCTTATTCCCTGCTGTCTGCTGCATTCAAAGCTGCCAGCACCCTTTTTTTTTTTTTTGCAGTTTTAATTCTGACCCTGGATAAAGACAGAGTCCCTCATCTCAAATGGTAATATCTTTGGTCCATATGCACGCAGCCATCACAAATTGATTACTGGGTAATGCTGCAAGCACTCCCACTCTCTCTCACTCCCACTTTCTCTCACGCTCATTTTCAGTGAGGCTGACTTTATGTCCAGTGTGCCAGTTATTAAACAGCACCCTTGGGTGCATCCCAAACATCCTAAAACCCTTCTAGTACAATCTCTCTCTCTTTCATTCTGTCACCATCTTTGTCTAGCACTCACTTGAAACTAGCTTCTCCTTCACCTGTTTTACCCTCAACCACTCATTCCCTTTTATTCTCATTCTAATTATACCATTACATTACCATTTCTATTCTCCCATTAGCATTTTTTGCTCTCCCTGTCTCTTATTCTTCCTGTCTCTTACTCCCAATTTCCCCTTCTCGCTCTCTTTTTCCTCTATCTCCCTTGCTTTTCTCAGCCACTGAATACGTTCCACCTTTTTTGCAGCACATAAACAGACAGTGCCCTTGGGGATGGGTTGGAGAGCTCTGTCTTTGTTTGTGTGCACCTCTAACTAACTCTCCATCTGCAGGGAGCCCAGCCAAGCCCAGCAGCGCAAGACAGATAGCTGGCACCATCCCAGACTCTTCTCTCGTTGGCCCAATATCTTCACCCCCCGCCTCTCAACTTCTCCTTCCTTCTAGGCTAGAGTCTTCCCACAGAGGCAGTTGTCAGCTGCCCTCAGGCAGCCAGTCAGGCACTGTAGACATGGGACCTCTACAATTCCTTTTCCTAAAAGCCTTAAACCAAAATCTTCAATCCTTTTCCAAGTCATATGCTGTGGATGTTCATCACTGGACTTTCCTTTAGCTCAGAGTCAACCCCAGCTTCACCTCCAATAAGAGCTCACTTCAGAGACTAAATAACCAATAGTACATTTACTCTATTTAGTCACATCAAAGAACCTTCAAAGAAGGAGGAACTTAAGTATTAGCTTTAGTTCAAACGCTGAGAGTTTCAATCACGTAATTGCCCAAGGCTGTAACTTAAATCTTAAAAAGAAAGAATGCTATGTGTTGTTTTTCTCTGCATTTACTGATGAGAACTTTTCCTCTTTTTTATAATGAGGCTATAAGTGTGTAATGTGAAACACTCTCTGACTTTGGCGCATGCTACATTCTCCTTACAAGTAGAAAAAAATTAATCATCAAAGGTGTGTTAATAAAT
This sequence comes from Pterophyllum scalare, assembly GCA_024447675.2. NCBI lineage: Eukaryota > Metazoa > Chordata > Actinopteri > Cichliformes > Cichlidae > Pterophyllum > Pterophyllum scalare. The sequence continues at coordinate 9,059 of JAMQGT020003532.1, read as the reverse complement.
TATCTGCCAAGCCAGTTTCCCCTGCTGATGGACAATCCCATTAAGCTGTAAGACGAGAGTTTTTTTTCTCACTCACCATTGTCAGGCTCAGACTTCCTGTCATGCTCGGTGTCAGTGAGAGAGAGGGCGGAGTTGGCACGGCTTGTGAGGCAGGAACTCTGCTCAGACTTGAGGCCACGCATCCACATGTGCTGCAGGCCGTGAGCAGGAGAGGGGTCCACCTCTGGCTCCGTGTCCACGTCCGAACCCACGCCGAGGGAGTAGCCGTGGCTGTGGGCATGACCAGCCGGTCCAGAGCACAACGCTTCCTCCTCCTCCTCCTGATGCTGCTGTTGCTGCTGCTGCTGTTGGTGGATGTGAAAGTCCGGGCTCCTCAACTGCCCAGCCTTACAGAAGTCTAAATCTAGAGGAGGGAGGGGAGACATGCAAAAATGAGCTCACACCACACAAAGAACTACAAAGCCTCTAATACTGGCGTGTGCTTTTATTTGCTCCGCGACTAAGCTGACCAGGTGTTTGTTAGAGACAGGCATTTACAAACCAAACAGTGAACACCTCCCAAATTATTCCAACAGGCAGGCTGTTATTTGAGCAAGCATTTATTAAAAGTTGTTTTGGTTTTTTTTTTAGCAGAGGTCCAAATCAAAATGCCAGCCTCAATTTTTCTTAACCATTTGCAGTGAAGCTATATCCTGTTCAGGCTGCCTGATGTGTGTTATTGAGCTCGAGATGTATTGAACTGCTGCTCAAACAGAGCGCTGATCTCATCTATATTCTCCTTGGTGGGGTGAAGAGATCAGATAAAGATCAAACCTTATTAATATTGACTCAGACTGAGGGAAAAATTGAGCCTCATATGCTTTCAGGTATTAGAACGCCCTCCAATCCGGAGCATCAACCTGTTATCTGAGAACATCAGATATACTGTGTTAGTCCTCTGGTTACACTTCAATTCAATTCAATTCAATTGAGTGCTACTTTTTTTTTTTTTCCTGTAGAGGCAGTGGAGTAAATTTTCTTCCTCACCACATGAGTTTTCTGTTTAGAATGTATAAGTGGAAGTGAAGAAACTGATGTAATTGTGAAGAAATGAAGGTATAAATTGAAATCTATACAGATAGTAGCCTGGTACCACAGGCCCCTCTGAGAACACAGGAAAGAAACACTTCCCTTCCTTCTCACTTAGCGCAGTTAATATGTGTGTTAGGTCAGGTCCTGTGAACATGAACCACAGCGTTTCAATAAAAGCCGCAGTCCTGTTGACCACTCCATTGACCAGCAATGTGTCCTGCGGTGCCTGTTTGATGGGGTCAAGACCAACTCTGGCTCACATACTGTTCTGCTGGAATTAAACCAGCCTAAGATTGGTCACCACTACACACTACTGTTTAGCTCAAATTGGCTGCAAGAGGGCAATTCGGGAGCAAATTGGCCATTTCCCAGTAGCAACAAACATGGATTGACCGCAAACTGAAAAGTCATCTAACTGTTTTGTTTTGAAGCATATTTATGATAAAACAAGAGGCTGTGGTGGAAGTGATTAGAGGTGCAATATTTTTCTTTGAAGAACATCCCATTTCCTGCCATTACAGTCAGCCGCTCAGGCCTCCGGACTATTTATATGACTGTTTTATATTACAGTACTTTCTTCCAATCTTGTAAGTACTTGTCATGAGCAAAAATCATTATTTGCCAAGTGGTGTGAGTAAAAACAACCACCAGAAAGTAGACTGGATATAATGAATTGGGTTCCAAATTTTAGCTTTGTGTTTCTTTCTCTGTTTTAGTTAAGTACTTACATATTTCTAAAAGTATTTCTAACTCTATTAATCAAATATGTAATGGAATTTAAACACAGTACATGGGGTCATGTTGTATCATTTACAGAGGAAAACAGTCCGCGTTGGGAGTGGGAGGGGTAATGGGGAACCTGCAGCTTGGCCCCTCACTTTTTAAAATCTATTCCTAATTACAGATTAGGTTTGATTAACTAACTGAAGTCTCTCTAAACAGAGAGAAACTCTGAGAACCCCTCTGAGACACTTCTAATTGTTATTGTGCACGCTTAGCAATAATCTTTGTAAACTTAATGAACCCGGGGCACGTAGGCTGCCCTCCCGTGCGACTGGTGGAGATTGCTGGGACCATACGCAGCCCCTTTTTTTTTTTTTGCCCTTTTTTGTCAGAAGAGTTCACAGTATTGTTGTATATATATGTATATTAATAATAGAGCAATTTGCAGAGAAGTTCTCTTTTTCTCTGCTTCATGTCATCAGGAGGTGTTTTGCTAGAATATGGAATGAATTAGGTGGTGAAAGGTCCATTAATAATCAGATTCTTACTTAATTCAAATATTTATACTGTAAAGCATTTCTCTGCTTTCTAAACAGCATGCTGAAAAGCATGAATTCATTTGCATTCATTAATAGGCAAAAAAGTAATTATTGTGATCAGTCCTTTTTTTGCTCTGTAAAATAGTCACATCGCTGGCGATCTAGCTGTCTGTCTGTCCATCTGTCATTAGTGTCTTTGTAACATAAACAGGCTTAGCACAGACAGGTGCAGGAGTGAGGTGATGAGGGATTAAATGGAAAGAGAGAGGAATTTGTAATATTAGTGGAAATAAACGTGGAGAAAAGAAAAGGAAGGAAATGAAGGGAAGGGAAGGAAGGGAGAGAGAGGACAAGACCGGGTGATTTAAAAGATGAAGGAAAATATGAAGAACATGGGCGGGGAATTAAATGAGAAACGAATTGGCTGATCTTTGTCACGAACACCGTAATCCATTAAAAATGTCACTGGAGGCAATGTCCCCCCTTAACAGTTGGTTACTTTGGTAGGGTACACTATATATAACTCTGTGGCCCAAAGATGAACAGATGTGCTTTGCAGAACCGGCTGCCATTGACATTTGAAAGGCTGCTTTGGGGGGGTCTTATGCACCTCACCATATGACACTGATGACAGGGGATGTTGTTTGTTACGGAAACAGAAAGGCAAGTAACTGCTGAAAAAGGCAAGTGCTCTTTGACACCACAGTAATGTGGAATATATTCAGGCAACATCATTATGACTAATGGCCATTGACAGGTTGCTGTATGGCAAACAGGATGACAAAATCCATCGCAGGTGGCATTCAAACCATGAAATCCCCGGAGCGGCCTGCTTGTCAGGAATTGTAACTGTTATGAATGGCTAATGGTGCTTGCTGGCATGGTGGGTAGGTCTCGCAGAGGAGCAGAAGGTTGAGGTACTGGAAAGAGTATCTATTGATCACCATGAACCCTGCACAGCGGCGTGCTCCTGATGAGGCGCGGCTTCTCTTTTAACACCACACATGACCTGCATAAAGGCCATCCATCACAGAGCATGCTGGCCCATTTCTCCTCCTGTCACCAACAGGGAAGAATTTTTCGGTGTGTATGTGTCCATGTGCGTGCACGCGTACGTGTGTGTATGCATGTGTGCCTCTATCCGCCCCGTGTCAGTATTTTTGAGTGTGTGTGTGTGTGTGTAATGAAGGGTGGTGTTCCACCCCAGGTGAGGCCAGAGAGGTTTGGGGTTGACCTAGTTTAGCTGTGGGAGAGAAATATCACCTCCGTGGAGAAGAGGTAATTGGCTGCCTCCGACTGTCCTTCTGGCTCATTGTGGACTGTAATAGGTAATTCACAGAGGTCTTTTTAAAGACCTCTCTGTGTGTATACGTGTGTGTGTGTGTGTGTGTGTGTGTGTGTGTGTGTGTGTGTGTGTGTGTGTGTGTGTGTGTGTGTGTGCATATGAGTGTTTCTGCGTATCTTTTGGTAACAGTATCTATTTGAGTCCAAATACAGTATCTTTGCAACTGTGGACGTATATATCTTAAGGTAACTATATCCAGTCTAAGCACACCTTGATAACATGATAGGCATGACCTGGTACCTTGTTGGGGTTGGCTGTAGTTGCTCTGCCTTTCCCGATGTGAACCGAGGGTGAGGCGAAGCTCGTGTGTGTAGTCAGGCAGGGTTTCACGTGAGGTGTAGGAGCGGTGATGGGTGCGGCCGTCCTCACTCTCATCAGATGAGCTGGTGTAGGACATCTCCATTTCATGGCGCCCCTTAGACAACGGCTGGTAGGGTTTGCTGTCCATTTCCTCCATGGCTCGTGGGCTCCACTTTAGTAACTCAGCACAGCCACAGCACGGAGAACAGAGTCTGGAAATAGGGGGAGGCAGGAGAGGGATGAGAGGGCAATGGGGTAGAAACAGTGAGGGAGGGAGGAAAAGGGCAGCAGGGAGGAAGAAGGATGGGCCAACGGAGGAAAATGAAAGGAAACAGGGGATAAAACAGACAGGGCAGAGGAGAAAAATAGCGCAAAAGTCCATTATTGAACACAGTGAAACAGTATTGCAACATCTGCTCATTCCAATTACAGCAGACATTCATAAACAGTATTTGGCTTCTTTCATATTTCACACCAAAGGTTAGCTCCAAATCAATACAGTCAGAAGGGACTACGATGGTAGCCATTATGTCCATGTGTTTGAAGAGAAATTGGCCCAAATCAAGCAAAGCTTATTGTTCTGTCAGTTGTGGTTTCTATTTTCTCTTGCTACTTTAAGCTTTATCTCTCTTTTACAGACGAGCAGTGACAAGCTACGAATAAATCTACAAATTTGTCGCAGAGAACCACGTCTCTCACTCTCATTAAACACCGTGACTCACCAGATTCTAAAGTAATGATGAAATGATATTAGAAACCAGTCTTTACAGTGTCATTGCCCTCCCAAATGGAGTAATGATAAATCAGCTCTTTTGGCTCTATTCAGCTCGGATTCTCTTGTTCTTCTTTCAACCACATCAAAATCTACTTCCGATAACGTCCAGTGCTATATACTTATATCGCCAAACTAATGATTGATTGGGACAACGATTAGAGCACAGAAGAAGTGATTAGAAAATACTTCATTCATATTAGCTTCTCTTTCATCGTGCCCTGCTCGAGGCCTTTCCAGCCTATTTCCTGCAGTTATAAAGCTTCTAAATGGAGCTTGAGAGGGTCATTGCTCATAGAGACAAAGTGCTATGGTATTGACCTCTTCAGGGAGTCCTGTAGTCCATATATCAAAGCCATTAGAGCGTGCCTGCTCAATACCTCAGAGATCTGCGGCATAGGGTGATCACCACTAGTCTGATACAAGTTTACAGCTGACCTTTCTACTACTGCAGTAACGCTTTTATTCCACCTGAATAAAAGCCTGGACTTGCACTCACCCTCCTCATCCTCCTCATCCCCTCCATGCATGCACACACACAGACCACCCACTGACCCCTGACAGCAAACAGTCAAAAAAAATGGGACAAGTCACTTGCACATTCATATCTCACACACACACACACACACACACACACACACACACACACACACACACACCCTCAACCTCCCCGCAGACATCATCCCAGCACAGATGATCTGTAAAAGCTCACCACTCGTCTTTGCTTCCATCCATCTTTTAAGGAGTTTCCCCTTTAATCAGAGCACAAAGCCCAAGAACACCTTTAAAATACATAACAGCAATTTCTGTGCAAATTACCTCAGTCGTACAGTAGTATACAGTAAGCTCTCAGGGCTCACGCGCACACACGCTGTGCTTCCCCGCAATCGCAGTGCCTTTCATTTTGATTGGCAGAAGTTATTGCAAGGAATCAAAGCCCGCTATTATCTCAGCTGCCCTGTCAGAATGGGATTGACTGGTGTCACCTTCTCTGGTACGGTGAGGAGCGAGATACATTACCCTGTGAGCTCTGAGCTTGCTTCAGGCACTGACTGCTGTCTGTCTCTACAGAGGCTCTCTGTCCCGTTTTATGTCTGTCTTACATTTACACAGAAAAATGAAAGACTGCAATGCTGCACAAAGGGGAACCATCTTGTTCCTCCGTCATGCGTTTGAACTCGCACAGACGGTGCAGTGAGCACTGCTCTTAATAAATGTAGTTGTGCTTGTATGTGACATGTATAATTCCCTCTTTCTTGTACAAGTCCACCTCTGCTTTCCCTCCTGCTTGCTCTCCCCCTACCTTACACGCTCTCCGCCCTCCATTCTCGTCCTTCGAGGCTCCTGCATTTAGAGAAGTAAGCCTGCTGGCGGGGGTTATTCCTGCTAATTCTAGCCCACAGTAGGGTGCCCATTAGGGGGGTTGATTCTCGGTTTTGATGTTGAAACCTGGAGGTTGTTTCCTAGAGCCAAGCTCACTTCAAACAAGACACAGGGGCGTCTCTAGGACAAGTCAGAATGTGCCACCTGAGCTCCACACCAGACAAGATTCACAGTTGAGGAAGAACCACCTTGGGGCATAGTGGGCACACTGGCTCAGTGATGGGTAACTATTCCAAGACGAACAAACACAAATGGCTCTGAAAATGTCTGAAGATGCTGTTATAATTAGCTTCATGCTAGAGTAAATTTTTAATATGGGATTCTTTCAAAACCTTCCTTGCAAGGTTTGTATCATCTCTCATCATTTATTTACATGCGTGTAGAACACGGGACTGCATGATGCATTTGTAAAGCTAAGTGCTTCATTGTATCACCATACTGCCCGTTACTAAAAATGATCTTCATGATCTACATGCAAATCCAAAGACAGGCTGACTTATCGACTGTAAAAACCATATAAGCTACAGTTATGTGTTACAAATGGATTAACAGGGAATATTTTATGCACTGACGATGTACACTATCTATATATTATTGTGCAAGTTTCATTCTAATCTCTCATTCCTCGGTGAGTAGCATAACAAACGTGTTTCTGCTATGCATGGACACCCAAATATAAGATATAGTCGCAGTTGCTAGATAAAGGAAAACAAGATGGGAAACACATGGGCTGTTGCTAAGGTGATTACAGGAGGAAGAGCTATGTACTTAGCATAACTTTGAATTCAGTTTTAGCTGTTCTGACAGCCAGAAACGTCTAATTTTGCATTCCTTGTGGTTGTTAATATTTTCAACTGTAAGGAGATTAAAGGCCCTGACCCCAGAGGTGCATTATTAGTATATGCTTGGGATGAACAGTGAGCTTTTCAGCGCATCAAAAGCAGCCACAATCACTGTCTTTATTTCACGAACAGCAACCTCCAGGGCTGAAAAATGAAGCCAAAAGTAGAGATGCCAAAATCCAGCAGGCTCCAAAAGTGAGTCAATCCCCATAGACTTCAATGTTAAAAGGCCTAACTTTAAAGAAGAAACTATTAGGTTTATAGCATGGTACAATAAACTTTTTTTTTTTTGTTCCTATTGCTCATTTCCCACTTCGTTGCAGCTGTACAGAGTTTTTTTTTTTAAATAACTCACCCCTTTTGAGTTTAAGAAGGCTTAAAGTTATGAAAGGGTCACTTTGACCAACACCTGCTTTGTGTGGTACAGCCCATTCAAGAATTTTGTGTTCCAGTTTTGGTACAGTAGGTGAAATTCTAGTGTTTAATTTGTATGTTACTTAGCACTGAGTAGCAAATACCATCTGGTATATATGACGCCGGAGCCTTTCCCAGCTGTCACCAGGTAAGAGGCAGGGTGTTGCCAGCCTAATACCGAGAGACAGACAACCATTCACACTCACACCTACAGCCAATTTAGAATCACCAATTAACCTAACCTGACTAACTACATATATTTGGCTGGAGTACCCCCACACAAACACGGGGAGAACATGAAAACTTCTTCTTTCTCATTCACCTTATTTACTTGTTTATACTTCACTCTGTATTTAATCATTATTATTAATCTCTGGCTCTCTTCCACAGCATGTCTTTTGTCCTGTCTCTCTCCCCTCAGCCCCAACCGGTCGCAGCAGATGACTGCCCCTCCCTGAGCCTGGTTCTGCTGGAGGTTTCTTCCTGTTAAAAGGGAGTTTTTCCTTTCCACCATCGCCAAGTGCTTGCTCATAGGGGTCGTTTTGACTGTTGGGTTTTCTCTGTGTTATTGTAGGGTCTTTACCCACAATACAAAGCACCTTGAGGCGACTGTTTGTTGTGATTTGGCGCTATATAAATAAAATTGAATTGAATTGAACTGAATTGGTGGATTTAAACCCAGGACCTTCTTGCTGTGAGGCAACAGTGCTATCCACTGCACCACCGTGCTGCACGTGTCTACTTTACTTCACAACAGAATAGAATAAATAAGAGAATAGCATGAGTGTTGATTTCAGGATGTATGGATTACATCCCTATTTGCCACTCAGTTTAGAAATAATACAAAGTGACAACACTGAGTACAACACATGCATCATGTTGCTTTGTTATCCAATTCCAATGCTTATCCATTGTCAGCCATTTTTTTCTACTTCTTATCAATCCCTCTTTCACATGCACACAAATACACACACACAGAGTCACACGGGAGAGATAATCCATGGCTACACAAATGCAATAATATCTAATGGGACCCTTCACTCACTTGATCCTCCCTTCTATCTATCTATTTATTCAAACAGTGCAGCCATGGACCAAATCTGCTTAGAGAAGTGATCGAGGCTCACATACACAAGTTGCTTTTAAACAGGATTTATGCTCCAAGTCTCCTCTGGACGGGCGGGGTCCCTCAGATGTCCAACAGCAGCGACAATAACACAAACAACACGGCGGAGATCGTCATGTGAAAAGGCAAGGACCATGAGGACAAGTCAAAACCGATTTACACTTTCCAATCTCAAATGAATGTGCTGAAGTCATGAAGAAAAAGAAGAGAGAGCATGTAAAATGGAAAAAGGGGAATGAGGCAGAGAGAGGATTGGGGCCAGGCAGAGGCAGTGAAATTGAGTTTCAAACTGGTAAATAAACAAGGAGGATGGGGAGAGCAAGAGTGGCATCCAACAATATTAGCTCCTCAGATTATTGATACAGTATAGTTCCAGGATTACAGATACACATTCACCATGCAGAGAGGGTCTTATTTTCATAACAGGCTGGAGACCCCATGCGAGCAGGCGGCTACTTTCTTTGTTAGCTCTCGCCTTTATACATTTCCTCGAAGCTTGTTTGCACAGAGAAGTAAGGCACTAACTGAACCAAGCACACACATA
>JAMQGT020003531.1:0-56074 GCA_024447675.2 Pterophyllum scalare | reverse complement strand
GTTGTGCATGTGCTTCGTTCAGTTACGTATTGCTGCAAACTTCGAGTAGCGCGATTAACAGTCGATCTTTTGTGTTTTTGCTATTTTATAATTGAGTGTTGTGTGCAGCAGCAATCCAACCTTATCCTTAGTCCACACAAAGCCTCTCACATTGTCCATTGTGCAAATAATGAACAAATCTTTGCGGGGCATCCTACTGAGTCCTTCCAGGCATGCGTGTGTTGTGTAAACAATCTTACCCAAAAAAAAATTGGAAGGCTGAAATGCATCAAAAAGACACTGTTTCTAGTGGAAACATCATGTAAACAGGGTCTAAGTTTACTTAATGCCAATTGTTAATCACAAGCCATGAGTGACATTTTCTTGGTCAGCTTAAGGTTTAATAACAGGACTTTACAACCGGTGTAGGTGAGGAATAAGGTTGCGCTACTGACAGGGACTGCCAAGTTAAACATCAGCATGAATGTCGCTAAAAGTGCTTATCGAGTGTTTTCCGCAAATTCCTCTGCAGCATGTACAGAATTAGCCAAGAAGATAACAGAGTAAGTACTGCTTTGAACCATTACTGTTACGACTGACCGCAAGTTCATGTTCATGTCACTCATGGCGCACCTTTGGGACTGGTGATAAATGGTAATTGTGTAAAAACTTCACTGCTGACACTCTTTAGCATGCACATCAGGCTTTTAGTATGTGTGGTCTTAAAGGCAAGGACGAATGAGTTGTGAATGCCTGACACTGGTCTGTGTATGAAACTGCAGCTGGCAGATGACCCTCAGGTTTCCATGTTGTATTCCTGTTTCACAGGCGGCTGGGTGTTGAGCTGGGGAAGTCTGTGGTCTTTCAAGAGTCTAACAGAGGTGAGGAGGGTGTTATGACTTTATGTGTAATGTTATCGCAATTTATTTTTGGGCCAGGTCTTATCTGACATGTAGGCTTGTGATCTGATAAATATTTAGTTGAGGTTAGAGTTTGTGTAGTAGAGTTATTATAGGTTGCTGTTTATTCGAGACTTTTTATTGTTTGAAAATTGTTAGTTTCAGTTTAGTATTTGCTAGTTTTGCTTTTTTTTGCTTCTTTTTTTTAAAAATTCTTTGTCAGGGGAATGTTTAAGAAGTTCAGACTTGGTATTACAATACAAAAACAGCACTTTACAGCCTCATGGAGCTTGTGGACAGACAAATTTGACCACACGGACAAAGACTTAACACTAAGGGCATTTCTTGTATATTTTTCTTGTATTTTAGTCAGGTTTGTAAGTATGGTTTTCAGTTTGTTCTTTTTCAACTAAGATAAGGTTTTCTCACGTAGTTTTATTTAACTCTAACAACCGCAGTGTGAACCCAACAGTGTGAAATGTCAAGTGTGTTTGTGCTGCTTGATAAGCTGAGATGATTTCTCACCAGAAGCAGAGTTTATGCACAGACCTGACTTTTTTCCTGCTCACTTTTTGCATTCCTCAATGCAGAGTATCCCCTAGATGCCAAGAACAGATTTAAATCTCCTGCATGATTTAATGAATTAAACATAAAGAGATGACTTTCACAAAGAAACTTTAAAATGGATTGATGAAGTAGTGGCTCATATTTCCAGTATCTGTGCCACTATCTGTTTCATTAGGGGAAAGCAGTGCTTCCTTGATCGTCACATTAAAAGCTGATTGCTGTAGAATAGAGAGTAGAGTAGGGCATGGGTATTAATACAAGCAGAAATTAATGGAATTCATCCAAAATAGCACATGGCTCATTGAACAGTTGAAAAGTTTTATCAGTTATTAGGTCATGAGGTGTAAATGTATCGAAAATATGCTCCTTTGAGACAACAACTCTCAACTCAGCTTTATTTATAAAGCACTTTAAAATCAACGCTTTTGGCCAAAGTGCCTTACACAAGTAAAAATAAAAAGTTTACAGTACATAGAACAATAAAACACATAAAATCCTGAGACACAGCTTGTGCATTAGAAAGTACTGATGCAGATTTTAAATTTAAGTGATCATCAAATTTTTTTTCTCTGTTCAGAGACTAGAGTGGATGTGAAAGAATCTGTTCGTGGACAAACCATCTTCATTATCCAAACCATACCAAGGTGAGTACAGCAAGTCATGCTGGTGAAATAAAGTTCATACCATGTGTTAGATTATCACCAGACAAAGCTATTTTATCTTTGTTCTACAATCAGGGATGTGAACACAGCCATCATGGAGCTGCTAGTCATGGCTTATGCCCTCAAGACGTCTTGTGCAAAGAACATCATCGGAGTTATTCCTTACTTCCCCTACAGCAAGCAGTGCAAGATGAGAAAGAGGGGCTCAATAGTGTGCAAGTTGTTGGCTTCCATGTTAGCTAAAGCAGGTGAAGACAGCAAAAAAGAAAAACTCAAGCTGTGAACTGTTAAAAACCGCCTTTATTTGAGTGTAACTATTGCATGTCTCTTATTCTGAAGGATTAACGCACATCATCACAATGGACTTACATCAGAAGGAGATCCAGGGCTTCTTCAGCTTTCCAGTGGACAACTTGCGTGCCTCCCCTTTTTTGATTCAGTACATCCAAGAAGAGGTGACGATTCCTTTCACATGTCTTCTGTGTGTATTGTAGTGTAGCTGTGGATAACTCTACCCATAAGTCCGTCAGTAAGTCTGATTGATCTCTGTTCACCTCTTTGCTGTCAGATCCCTGATTACAGAAATGCCATCATTGTGGCAAAGTCCCCTGCTGCAGCTAAAAGGTAATTGATGATTTTAAAATAAGACATGCAATACTCCTCTGATAATTCTCCCCTTCTCTGGGGTTTTTACATTGAATTTATATATTATCGCAAAAAGAATTCATATGTATTTACACATGTATAACCAGTGTGTATCTATACAAATGTGTCTACATACAACTAACTCTCACCACTGCATCTAGGCTTTTTTCCCTATTATTTTTAATATTATTACTTTCTTTTTTCTTATAGGGCTCAGTCCTATGCAGAACGCTTGCGTCTCGGTCTGGCTGTGATTCACGGCGAGGCTCAGTGTTCAGAGTCTGACATGGCCGATGGAAGACACTCCCCGCCATGTGTACGCAACACCACAGGACACACAGGCCTGGAGCTGCCTTGTAAGAAAACCCATATGAAATGTGTTTATGCTTACTTTATAGCTCAAGTGCTTCATCGATCTGACCAGCACTGATGATTTGTCACTATTTATTGTTTCTTTTAGAATTTTTCTGCTAGTGTAGCTCTTCAATGAGTTCACTGTATTTTTACTTTAACAGACCTTTTTCACAGCAGACATTTAGGAGCAGAAAAAGCACAGGTGACATGGATTTTATCAATGATGGCTGGGTTCTTTTTTTAAGCTTCCCAGGAAGCGATGACAGTGAGCCAACATGCATAACAGCGTCTGTATCAGTGGCCATAATAAAATGCACCTGTGTTTTTGCTACTGTAACAGGTTAAAATGTCTTCTGTGGGAATAAGAAGTCTCTAAATACAGCTCTTATTTATGCTAACCTTTTTTTTTTTGAGCTCACGATTCAGCAGTTTCTCACTCATACCATCAGCCATGCTGCAAGTAACTGATTTTATTTATTTATTTATTTTTGTTACTGCATGATTTAATTCCACAGATGAACTACTTTGACTCATGCTGTATCATCAGCAAGCTGCAGTTCCTAACTTACAATGAGAGAACTACTAAATAGTCATAGAAGCGTAGTCCTCTGCTTGTTTCTTGGCACGTGCCTTCTTTTTTTTTTTTTTTTTTTGGTGAGATTTATGTCTGTGGTGTAAAACACTTTAAGTGATAAATCTGAAATAGTATCAAATGAGTGTGTCGTTGGCAAATGACTCCGAATTTGTGTCCAACATTTAGTTCATTATTTGCTGCTTAAAAAAAAAAGAAAAGAAAACAACTTTATTCTCTCTTGTGCTTTTTAACCTCGACTTAAAAAATCCTCCTTTGGAACTGCAACTCACACGTGGCTTCACGCTCACAAAAAACCTTATTAGAAGTCTGATTCGTTGTGTCGTTTTTAAAATTCCCACCAGCCCGAGCAGAGGATTTTTCAAGTCTTGGCGTCATGTGTTGTGTCGTGTCAAATATTTGTACATTTGTGTTAACGTGGTGTTTATTTGTTGACAATAGCAGGCAAACAACAAGCTCCGTTCCCTGGCATAGAACTTCCAAGTACGACCATAAAATTAATTTCCATCTGAATATGAAGTGGTTCCTCTTCAAATGGTTCCTCAATTTGTGCATGTGTAGACAAAGGGTTTGTGTTGCATCTTGTGAAAATACAGTCTGGATTCGGGTGGGGGTGGGGGGTGGGGTTAAAGCAAAAAAGAAAAAAATGTTATTATTAGTACCCAAACTAATGATTAAAACTTTTTAAGGCCAACCAGCTTCAGTATACCGCTTGTGTTACTGTATATTTCTGTGACTCCAGACAGCTACTTCTACAAGATGGTCAAACCCCCTCTTTGTTTAGTTGTGTTCTGATTTTTATTTCCAAATCCATAAATCAAACCAGAACCATGCCAAACATTCTTTCTGTTTTTTTATTTTTTTTATTTTGTAGTTGAATATTTGGACTCATCTTGCCAATCAACACATTGTGCACCCATATAAAACCCGCTCTTAAAAACCTGATTAACATTTGGTCATTACTGCATGTCATGAAACGATAACGCATGTATTTGAAACCTAACATCCAACAAAGGGAACGAGAAATGTTGCAGATAGGATGGCTGGTGAATTCTAGCATAGAAGTTTTAATGTGCTGGCTAAGATAACTTATTTTATTAATGATTAGTCATATTTAGTATGGTGCAAAGCTTACCTCTATTAAGACCTTTGGACAGGTTGGACTCTTGATTGAAAATTTCTACAGATTCTCAAAGTAATGATCAATTTTACACATCTTAAAGTAGTAATAATAATAAAAAATCTGACCAGACATTTGTCACGTACATGTTGTAGTGCATCGGCAAACTGTCGAGACAATGTATTTTAAATGTGTGTACTGCTAACAACATGGCTCTTGTTGTTTTTAGTTGATAGCCATAAAAGACTGAATGTGACACTGCCAGGTTTTCTGATGCTGTGGGACTCACGGTATTCAGCAAAATGTTCTGCAAGGCATGCTCCTCCTTTCTCTGCTTCTTTATACTTTTCCTGCACAATCGGCTTGGCTGGCTGATTGTTTATCAGTTGATTGTTTCCTCAAAACCCTCCGAATGACTGCATTTACATGCACACCTGTAATCAGAAAACAGCAGGTTCTTTGATTTTGGGTTATATGCCAAAACCTTATTGGTGGTTTTTCCACTTTTAATCCACTATTAGTCCTTATTCAAGTCTCCTTTTTTACGCATCAGTTGAGAGTTAGACACATGATAAGATCTGTCACAAGAAGAAAGCACTTTCATGTTATGTTGACACAGAGTAGAATCAATATGCATGAGACCAAGACTTTGTTTACTTTCATGCTCCGTAGTGTCCTAATCAACACTGATGCCGTGGCAGTGTTAACAAGCAGAACTTGTCCTAATATAAATAAATCATATTCAAGTCATCGTGTATGCTTTTAAAGAAGTGGCAGGTTATGGTGTGCATGTAAAAGTAGTTGCTGGCAGCACCGATGTTCCACTGAAGACTGATCCCAGAACATTGGCAAGTGTGTATGAAGAAACCCTCACTGGTGCTTGCCACTGTTGTCCCATGTGAAATAAGACAGTCTGGTGCTTATTTGGTTCATATGCAGAGTGCTGCCATATGCCTGCCACAGCCTGGTAACCTTGTGTGTCCAGGCAGATATATACATTGTCTTCTGATTGGGTATCCTGGGCAGAAAACCCTTTGGTCATTTGATCTTTGCATGGCATGTTCTGTACTATGTTTGGCATTTCAGTTTAATCTTTTAAGGGTAGGAGGGGTAAGAATGGGGGAAAGTGTAATTAAATGCCTTTGATATTTTAAATTTATTACAGTGTTTCTACGAATCATTCATATCATTCAACGAGAAAAGCCATGATTTGGAGTGAAAATGTGCTTAAATCGCAAAACAATTTTCTCAACCCATTTTACCCAATCTACTGAGATTTATTTTGAATTACGTGAGAATTTGTACACATAACTTCCTAGAATTGCTCTCATGGGCTAACTGTTGATTTCCTTTCCAGTAATGATGGCCAAAGAGAAACCTCCTATTACTGTGGTTGGAGATGTGGGTGGGAGGATTGCCATCATTGTGGTAAGTCATTTCTGCTTCTCTGCCATCTTTTAATTTTTCCTCTTTCCTTAGTTATCATTTACGTTGTTTCAAAGCATTTCAACTGCTGCTACACTGAGGGTCACATACTGACATTATTCTGGTGAGCTTTGGCAGTGGTAACATGGACATCTGTCAACGTAACTTTTCTTTTCTTTCTTTGTGGAAAGTTAAATTCACAAGCACTAAAACATACCAGTGATCAGTTCATTACCTTCAGGGGGTTTTGCTGCCGCTCCCCTATTTGAGCTCATGGGAGATCCCTTGTAACGATTCAGCCTTATTCCTTGATAAATCTGTTAGTGCTTTGATTAAAACGATTTCCTAGTTACTTTGTAGTGTACTATGCTTACTCTATTTTAAATGTGTGTGTATTTATCTACTGCATACTGCCCTTAATGATTCTGTGACAGGACACAGAGCTCTGCAATTAACAGGGATGATAAAATAGTGTCAGTAATCAATACAGAATAAATATGACAGTCTAAATAAGAAGTAGTGACTGAGACGACATTATGTGTTATCACATAGTTTGTACTTGTGGTCACGTATGCTGTTCAGCACATGCTACATATTCTTGTTTATTTTTCCTTCATTATTGTAAGCTGTCAAATTATATTTTAAAGGATGGAAAAAGACCTAATCCAAGCCAAAAAAATGGGAAATCTAATTTTTTGTTTTGTTTTAAATCTTCTGTTAATCCTAACAGGAATCAAGAAGAAGTAATAGAAACAAGTAAAATATCCAACAAGATGAACAAAAGCGCTCTTTGAGCGTGATTAGTAGGGGTGTAATGGATCACATCTTCCTACTGAACTGTTTGGTACCAACCGCTCTAGGCTTCAGCTTCTCATTATTCCTTGTGAACCAAGCAGTTACTTTCAGGAGTCCATCAGCTATAGCTATAACTAAAGGCTCAGCTTTTAAAGCTAGACCGAGAGAGACACTGTTGATTCAGGAAAAAAAAAGAACCTTCCACAATAATGAGGCTTTTTGCAATCACAGCCTACAACATGCTCACACTGTTCAGGTCAACTGATTAACCTCTCTGTGTTGACCTCACATTGAATATAATTATCACCCCCCTCTTTCTTTTTTTTACAACTTTCAATTTCAGTAACGTTTTTATTAGACTATAATTTTGTGTCCTCTGTTTCTAGCTGGAAAATAGGAAGTTAATTTAATTGCAAGTATGACACATTTGCCTTTTTGAACAATGAACACTTCCCTGTCTCTTCTTGTTGACTGTGCCACATTAGAGTGACATATGAGTGCTGAAATGCTATTTTATGCATTTCTTTTGCTTTCTCTGCTGTTCCAAACCCAAACACAACACATGAGACCCCAAAACCCAGGTTAATAGCGAACTGTGAATTTTGTGTACCGTTACACCCCTAATGAGCAGTGCTGCAGGTAGGTCAGTGTCTAATCAGAGAAAAAAGAAAACACGAGAGATGTAGTTAAGTTTTAGCTACACATATTGTATTTGATTTTTTTTTTTCCTGGCAGGATGACATCATAGATGATGTAGGAGACTTTGTTGCCGCTGCAGAGATCCTGAAAGAGAGAGGAGCTTATAAAATTTACATTATGGCCACGCATGGTTTACTTTCTGCTGACGCTCCACGCCTCATAGAGGAATCAGCCATTGATGAGGTGAGGACTGATAATCTGGTGAAATAGTGACTGTTGCATTTTAATGAAATTGTCCTCTCTCTCTCACAAGCTAAAGGAGAAGTGGTTAAAAAAATGTCTTTTTTCATAAGCTGTCATTTGTTCGTTGTAAACAGAGTGTAAAATGAGATACTTCCTCATAGTGAACATTTTTTTTTCTGTCAACCTGTTATACTGTGGAATGAGTTTTGTGGTGTCCTGAGTAGAAGTTTCCATTTTCACTTCCTCTGAACTGTCCTGCAAACAATAGTGACAGTTTACGCTAAATTTAGCACTACTTTAAATTTATTTGTAACTCTGCCACTGATTTTTATTTATTTGTTTATTTAAGAACTTTTGAAAACATTACTTGCAATCCCAGTTTGTTACTTATAATTTCTAGGCAGACACAGCTCAGCTGATCTCAGCTCCTCCTTGCAAGTTTTGATCTGAGATCCATTTAACCTGTTTAGTCTTGATCTACATAATGGTGAAAAGTTAAAGAACAAAAGAACACAAAGTCCCATCAGAACAGCTTTAATAATTTTTATGCTGTCTTAGATGTTGGTCCAAAATCTGAATTGTGCTCGTCTGGCGAGAGGTCTGGTAACTGTGTATGCCAAAGCATGTGACTCACATCACTTTCATACACGTCAAACGATTCAGTTACTTCTCGTATCGTACGGGTGAAAACATGATCATTCTCGTCAGGGTAGAGATATAACGACAAAGGCGATCACTCAGAACAACTTTTAATATGCAGGTGGGACCAATGCATGTCCTCAGCATGACCGAGCCACCAAATCCTCTCACTACAGGGTTCATGTTTCTGCTTTAATTTGAAACTAATATCCATCCATCCATCCATTTTCTTACACTTATCTAATTCAGGGTCACGGAGAGGCTGTAGCCTGTCCCAGCTGCCATAGGGCGAGAGGCAGGGTACACTTTGAGCAGGGCAGCAGCCTGTCGCAGGGCTGACACAGAAAGACAGGCAACCATTCACACTCACGGCCAATTTAGAATCACCAATTGACCTAACCCCACTAACTTCATGTCTTCGGACTGTGGGAGGAAGCCAGAGTACACGGAGAGAATCCACACAGACACAGGGAGAACATGCAAACTCCACACAGAAAGACCTCAGCTCGATGGTAAATTCGAACCCAGAACCTTCTTGCTGTGAGTCAACACTGCTAACCACCGCGTCACCCTGAAACTAACATCTCTGTTTGGGGCCTGTATTGATTGTACAGATGCTTTTTTTGTCTTCTCTTTGAACTTGGGCTGTCTTTCTTTAACAGAGTATTATTTCTTTGGACATTTTTTAGATCTGATTCAGTGAAAGTGTCGCATTTCTAAGTGTTTCCCAAGTGTTTAAATGTTTTGGTTTATTTTTTTTCCCTTTAAAAAAAAAAAGAAAAAGTATGACCGTGTTTGGTCACTTGGACACTGTGTTTCAGGTGTCCATACAACAAATTCTGGTATCTTTTTAAAGCAACCTTGTCAATTATATATTCACTTAGAATGTCACTGAATATAAAACCAATCTCTATGTTCACTGTGGGTCCTCAGGTGGTGGTGACCAACACAGTGCCCCATGAAGTACAGAAGCTGCAGTGTCCAAAGATCAAAACTGTGGATGTCAGCATGATACTGGCTGAGGCTATCCGCAGGATCCACAACGGCGAATCCATGGCCTACTTGTTCCGCAACATCACTGTGGATGACTAGAGAGTGTCAGTGATAGAGAGCAGGGGCAACACTGCTCCTTCCTGCCCAATACTGTAACATGTTAAAATCACAATTTCATGTCTTGTATATGGAAAAGAAGTGTAATTAATTTAAAGAGCTTCTATAAATTGCCCAAAGTTATTTATCTTCTTACCAAAAGCTATTAAAATAGATCTGTCTCTCGTTAAAGACTGAAAAAAATGCATCTGCAGGCGTATTGAGAATAATATAACAGGCAAGACCTTTTGCAGTTTTTAAAGCCAAGTCTTGCTGCACTCATCCGTTTCACTTGAACAAAAGATGCTTTGTATTGATATTATTTTTGTCATACTCTACAGTACCTCCTATCTAGTGACTGAGCTTAATCTGCAAAGGAGAAGAGTCTGCAAAAATTTGTTGCTTTACCAACCAATGCTCAGAGCTGCTCAGGCACTGTGAGTTCTTTGCACTTAATGAGGCATGTTGCATCTAACTAGTAAGAACAAGTATAGAAACTGTAGTTCTCAAATTATAAATTTATGCAGCTTTTCTTTGCATTTTTTGCAGAAGTACTTTGGGGGGGGGGGTCACCACAGATGAAATTTCACTCGCTTTCATTGTATTGCACTGACAGCAAGACACACCACTGGCAGTAAGCACGGAATGCTGCAAGTTGCTGTGGGCGAATTGAGCCTTTATTATATTATCACTTTAATATTTGACTGAAATGCCATTAATATTATCTGACTGTGAAAGTACACTACATATGACACAGGTAAAGGGAGGTCTGCAGTACATTGGCGATATACTGGTGCAGAAAGCTACTCTGGTTTGGTTGACTGAGTGCTTTTGTTAAAGGTAAATATTGTCGTCTGCTATCAGTAATTAAAAGTATAGATGATTTGTGCTGCCTGCTTAATATAGTCTATATTGAAACGATGACTTACCTAGACAGTTCTGCAAACATACTAACCTCTTTGTAAGGTGTCCCATGTTTTTTGCCTTCTAATTCTTAGGAGCGTTATTTGCAAAATCCATAATGATGTGGCTAGAAGCAGCAGGGCTGTTCTGATGTTAGTCTCCAAGTGGCTGTGGTGTCTTCCTTACAGAAGAGCTAGTGTTGTTCAGCTCTACATGGTTTTTTTTTTTTTGCCCTCTGAGTGAAGCTTGAGTGCAAATGTCTTTGTTTTCTATGCTGTTTGAGCCTTTTGCTCAGGGATATATACTTTATAAGCCAGTGCACAATTAGTTGCTGTATCCTGTGCTTATGAGGGTGTATTACTGTTGTGTGCGCACACACTAATACTTTGAGAATGTCTTCCATACAGCAGTACTGTACACCTGTGCTCATTTTATTTTCTAATTTAGTTTTACTATCGATGCTGGATGTTATTTGATAAAGGTGG
This sequence comes from Pterophyllum scalare, assembly GCA_024447675.2. Lineage (NCBI taxonomy): Eukaryota > Metazoa > Chordata > Actinopteri > Cichliformes > Cichlidae > Pterophyllum > Pterophyllum scalare. The sequence goes on along the minus strand of JAMQGT020003531.1, from coordinate 45,038 downwards.
GCACTCTGTTGTGCACACAGTTGGGTAAAAATGCTGTTCCTATGTCAGCTCAAATTTCTTCTGTCCACAGCGTGTTTTAGAAATCCATCTCTGTATTTACTTTCTCCCCGACCCCACCCTCCCAGCCTTCTGTCAGACTGTATTGTGTTTGTCACTGTTCATCAAAATAAACAAGTTGCCTCTGGTTCTGCCTCATCAAATAAGGGATTTTATGATTGTTCTTTTACCACAATTACAAAATGTACATGCACAACAGGTTTTATTAGAACACCTTTTCCCACTAAAACAAAAGTGAACCCTAAACCAGTGTCTTTCTGTACAGGGGGTCAGATTACATTTCAATAAAGGCCACACTGCAGTGAGAATCACATGTGGGGCCAGACAGATAATTTGTTGATGTATTTTATTAAAAAATGCATGCCTAATATAGTCTTTTCATTGCCCTGAACCAACCGCCCAAAAAATCTTTAGCCTTAGTCAAGTAAAATAAATGCATCCACATTATATTTCTACTCGAAGGTTCCATACAGCCAGCTCTCATCCTGCAGTTTCACAAGCTGGAATTGGATGTCAATTGGGATAGTGGGGAATTCAATAAACATGAATAAATTCTAATAAAACACCAGATTAATGAAGCTTTAACTGTGTTGATCAGATAGCCTGTTTAGCTGTGTAGTAAGTTTCATTACCTTTACTAAACGGCCTAGCATTTACATTTTTAAGTATTTTTGGTCTAGTACTCTATCTACACCTGTGTTTGGATTCAGACATCAAAATGACACACATTTGATTCTTTGAAGCCCGTTGTGAGCCTTGATTTTGTGTTTGGTCGATTATTTCTTTGTTATAACAATGCTTCATGGCAATAAATCTTTTACCGTTGGAAAGCCTGTTTATTTCTTAAATGGTGCCACGTTTGTAAGGAAAATGCATTTTTGGGTTGAGCAGCAGAGTTGAGTTTGTGGGTTGTGCCCATGAAAAAACTTGCCAAATCTTCTCTGCCAGTGCAAAACAGCTTATCCTGCTATTGACTTGTTTTGAGCTTCTGGTACCCCAGGTTTTGACAGTCAGGCTTTTCTATCATTGGAGGCAATCTCAGTGCAGAGGGATATCAAGATGAGATTCTGTAACCAGCGGCAATCCTATATCTCCACAGTCTGGGACCGAACTCTATCCTCCAAGATGCTAACACTCACCCCCACAGAGTGGGGTTTACCAGAGACTACCTCCAGAATTTGGGAGTGGAGAGGATGGGATAGCCTGCCTGCAGTCCTGACCTCATTCCCATTGAACATTTGTGGGATGAACTTTGGCGTGCTGTTCATACCAGACTGACCAACACAACCGCACTGACCGACTTGCGACAAATGCTGGTTGAAGAGTGGGATGCCATCCCACAGCAGTGTGTCACCAGCATGAGGAGGAATGGCCAGGCTGTTGTGGTTGTGTGTGCTTCTTCCACATCATACTGAGACTGCTGTTTGTTAAATGAATAAATTATTAAATTGCCAACATGTCTTGTTTCTTCAGACTTCAATCTTCCAATCCAATAAACCATACCAAACAAGCATCAATAGCAATAATCGATCAAACACAAATGTCCTTCCTTATTGTACTGTTTATTTTGAACTTTTTAACATTAAAAGCATGGCTGAAATTTGCAGTCTTTTTGTGCAAACATTTGTTGTACCAGGTTATACAATCATTTACCCTTTATGTAAACATATATAAGAAAATAGATGTTATAGAAGCTGAAGGCAGTATTTTAGAATCCATTCAGAAATTTCAAGATATATTTGTGGCCAAAATGTTCTATTTCAAAGAGCAAAGGCAAGCATTTTGGATTTGTAGTTAAAGGATGTAGTGTGGCTCAGAGTACATTTTTGGCTTCAGAGAATCAATTTTGATTGTTCTGGGTTTTAATCTGGACTCTTTTTGGATATTGAATGGATGCTGCTCAATAAAAGAGTCAAATGTAAAATAATCCAAATCCAGTACAGCTTTACAAGAAGGCCTTCGTTTAACTTTAACATGCAGTAGGATTCAAATGTTTTTATAAAACTGCACGTCCTTATCATTATTTTAACCCAGTGCTTTGCATAGAACACCTGATGTGGCCGTCACAGATCCTGTACTTGTTCAAAACTTCTCAGGTATGTAAACAGCACTGAGGAGCTTGGACCAAGTCTAGGAGCAGAGACAAACACTTTGCCAGGTACTTAAGTCTTTTGACTATAGTTCTACTTGTTGCTGTAGTAGCAGTAAGCTTGTCTGAATAGTTTGCATTTTCTTAACCCTTTTCTACAGCTGAGCCCTTTGCTATACCCGTGTCACTGCAGCCTTAATAAAAAGGTTTAGATCACACCTGAGTTTTGAAAGCAAGGGCTCCCACCGGGTCTTCATCCATGTGTCAAAACAGACGGGTTTGTGAATCTCAGTGGAGCAGCCAAAGACAGCTGGGAGTTTAAACGAGGCACAAAGAGGAACTAGAGATCTGATAATCACAGATCACTTCCTTGTCTCATTCCGAGGAAACAATGTACCTTATCTGAGCATTTTTGGAAAAAGGAAGTGTTCCTTTTTTTCTCTTTCCCTAAGCCTGCTTTGCCTCTCAGCAGTCAGGAAATGTTAACAATGTGTAAGAAGAGCTGTTAGAGAACATAAAAAGTTAATATTAAATAGCAGAGAACTAAATACCATTTTACCTGAGTATACTACAAGTATCTGCTTTGATTTATGCAACTTTATCCTAAAGTCTCTAAACTAGACAAGGATCATCGCTGTCATCACTAAGAGTGGCAAATTAGATAGAGAATCATCTGCAGCCAACTCCTTATTCAAATCATTGTGTGAATTTTCTTCAGCAGTACTGTATATTAGATTTTAATGTCATCCCCCATTACCATTTATTGCATGCGTCGGTATACACGCAAACACACAAAACACCACAATGTAGCTGAACAACACATGCAACACACATTATACAACCAGTTGTATTCTCAGTAGCTAATTTTACTTCCAGATACATTCTGTTATTATCTGATTTTATCTTGCTCTATTGGAATCATTGGAGGCATACGCTCACCAGCCAGTTTTATTAGGTACTCCTATTTAACTGCTCATTAAGACAAATATCTAATCAGCCAATCTCATGGTAACAACTCTGTGCATTTAGGCATGCAGACATGGTCAAGATGACCTGCTGAAGTTTAAACCCAGCTCATAATTGGTGTTGATGATCGATGGGCTGGTCTGAGCTTTCCAGAAAATGCTGATCTGCTGGGATTTTCCTGCACAACATCCTTTGACTTTACAAAGAATTGTCTAAAAAAGATCAAATATCCAGTGAGCAGCAGTTCAGCAGTGGGCAAGTTATTATTCTACTGTACTTTGTGGTAACCATTCAAACAATGCACACATCACACCACCAGAGGGCAATGCAGCACAAAGCAGAAAGCCTGTGGTGTTGAGATTGTGTGAAAGACAACTTCAGGGATCCTGTTATTTGCTTGAATTCTACAGGATAATCCACTCAGTCCCATCATGACTTTTCACAGACTTTGGAAAAAAACTGTAAGACATGTCAGTCAAGTGATTCAGCAGTTTGCATTTTACCATGTTAAAAAACTAAAACAAAACAAACAAAAAACCTGTTCTCAAGAAAGGAGGTAAAGTTTGTCTTCATTATACAATTTGAATTAGAATTTGATATGCCTTAAAGTTACGTAAGAAGCACCGGGAGGTAATGCCAGGACACGCTGGCTTCCTCCTACGGTCGAAAGATGTGCATGTTAGGTTAACTGGTGATTCTAAATTGGCTGTGGGTGTGAATGTGAGCGGGAATGGTCGTCTCTCCAACTTTAGCCTCATGATAACTGGGATCCAGACCCCTAGCGACCCTGAAGTGGATCAGCAGATGAAAATTGATGGATGAATGTTTAACTGATTCAGCATAGTACTGTATGTCAATGTAGTGTAAATCTTTTCAGGAAATACAAAACATATAAAACAAGAAAACATTCACATAAAATTTATTTTACACCACACATGGGCAATCAAATGAATGCTAAAAATGTGAACTGTTTTCATGTGTTAGATGTTAGATTCTGATCTGTAAAATGTGTTTGACTTTTAGTGCCAGATAACATTTCACTCAGGGCTGTAGTAACTTCCCCTAGTTATATAGTAACTTTCATTCATCTAGATATACACACTTCCTGTTTGTCCCATCCATCAAATAACAAAGTCACAGCAGTAAGCAAGATAAAAATAATCATACAAAAAATTATTATGAATGTTAAGAGAATGGATTAAATAATTACATCATTAGGCAAATGTTTTATTTAACTTGGAATAAGCACTGAAGAAGTACATTAAACATGCCTTTGTGCCTCTTTGTGGTGTTACAATAAATAGAAAATACCACTTAAATAATAAAACAAAAACAAACAAACAAAAAAACATGATGCACAGATTTGCAGTGGACTGTCAGCTGTTTATTAAGGCAAACTCACATAAATAAAAGTCTAAACAGAGAGAACCAGCAGTGAATGTGCTCCATGTATTTAAATGGTGATTTACAACTTAATGTCAAATGATTCATGGGAATGCATGGCTTTCCAAGTCAGCTTCTAAGAGCTGTAAATCAGGTTGCACCAACATTCACAAGATAAAAAGTTAAAATTTGTCTTTAGTTGTTCACTTGATTCATAAAACTGACATATGCAGGCATAAAAACACTTGGGCGTTTATGTGGTTTCATAGTTATTGCACTTTTTTCTTCTTCTTTTTTTTTTTTTTTACAGCAGTAACATAGTGGCCCCAAATCAAACATTACCATAGACTTTGCATAACTGAACTATGCACTATCAGCATTTCCTACATTTATAACATTCACAGTAAGTAGTTTCTAGCACAACATTCTGCACTGTCTTTATTTACATCATTGCATTTCAGTCCACACTGGAGTATCACTGTGCTTTCAGTGTCTCTGTGGGGTTAACTGCGATGCTTACAGGACTAACAAAGAACTATTTTACTGACTCTGCATCTCATATTGAAGCTTAAGATGTATAACAACATTTCTTGGTTTGTTTCTGGCAAATCTGACCCCTGCCAATGAGGATCTTTCAGTCTCTTTTCAACAGTTTCCTCTCCCTCAGTCTATTTTTTTTTTTTGGTGTTTATCTTCGAGCAGCTCTGCATCACTATGAGAGGAGGCAGCTGTTGGTTTTGTTCATAGGAGGTCGTTTGTTGCTCTCCTTGGGGAAGGTTTCCCGCCTCCGGCACAGTGATGGACTGAGTCGACTAGGAAGGTTGGCCTGGTGGAGCAGCTCCCTGAAAGCTTCCCACACATTGATGTTGTCTTTTGCTGAAGACTCCAGGAAGCTGTGGTTCCAGTCCAGCTCCACAGTGGACACCACATCCTCGTTGGACACCTGTCGCTCATCGTGGCGGTCGATCTTGTTGCCTATCACCACAATTGGTGTGTACTTGTCCTCTTTGATCTCTAAGATCTCGTCCCGCAGACTCTTGACTGCCTCCAGAGATTCAGGGTCATCCACGGCGTATACGAGAGCAAAGGCATCACTGTTCTGGATGGAGAGCCTGCGCATGGCGGGGAAGGAGTAGCTGCCACTGGTGTCCATGATGGTGATAGTGACTTTGACACCCCCCACCTCATATTCTTTCCTGTGGAGCTCCTCCACTGTACGCTGGTGCTTAGGCTCAAAGGTATCTTTGAGGAAGCGCTGGATAAGGGCTGTCTTTCCTACTCCACCTGCTCCCAAAAACACCAGACGAACCTCTGTCTTCTCGTTCATTTCAAAAGACATATTGATGTGGTTTTTTTCTCGTAACCCAAATAATTTGCCTTTTCTTCTCTAGCCTTCTCCCTGGTAACTGCTGATCCTTAGCCCGAGAAGGGTTTTGATGGCATTGATGGAGTGGTTGTGCTAAAGAGGCAGAATGCATCTGAGTCTGCCTGTAAGGCTGCACTCCTCATTTATTTACACACATTACCTGCCCCCTTCACCCCCGGCCAATCAGCAGGGAGCAGTGTCTCTATCTTCAACCTAAACCAGCCAATCAGAGATGCATGTGAATCAAGTAGAGTAAGAAAAAAAAGGTGATAGAGATGGTTCCACTGAGAGTCTTTGTGTGCATTGCCGAAGGCATTCCTGGCTCAACATCAAACACAAATATCTCTGTTTATCTGAGAAATAATATTTCCGCTTGTAGCAATACATTCATCAGGGGCTCATTTTCATGGTTGGGGTAAAGGTGGTTAATCATTTTCATCTTTTGCTTTGAGTTTGTTGTTAAAGAGTTTATTCTAAAAGTTTTGATACTCACGTGGAGTTTTTCTGCAAACATTAAAGTTTTAAAATTCAGTTTTTTACCAGAGTCAGGAAAAATCTTTTCAGTTTTTGCTCTGCCTTCTGCCAAAATAAACAAGAAAAAAACAGATAATTCAAGTAAACCATAGACAATTCTGATGTATCAGCACCACATTTAGAGAAAAGCAAACACAGCACATCAGCACAGATAGCTCACACCAACTGTCAAGCATGGTGGTGGAAGGGTGATGATTTGGGCTTGTTTTGGAGTCACAGGACCTGGCCGCCTTTCAGTCATTGAGTTGCCCATGAACTCCTCTGTATACCAAAGTATTCTTGAAAAATAAGAAGTCATCTGTCTGACAGCTGGAAGCTTGAAGCACTGTTTACAAATGTGATCCTTAGTCTGTCATTCATTGTTGACTCCAACTGTTTGCTGGGGAATGTTAACTGTAATATAGTGGCTAATTGTGCAAATTAGCACACTTCTATTTTGAAATATGTTCTAACTTCAATACTTTTAAAGTACAGTACATGATCTTATGTTAGTTCTATTCATTAGGAATAAGTACTCATTAGCTTGTTCTTAGTTCTAGCCATTTTGAGTTTTGCATTCTATTTTTTTTTTTTTGTCTCCATGATTTTATTCACAGTCTGGGTTCTGTTTTCTTTTGTAATTTGTAATTAGAGTTGATTCCCCGAGGTCGTTTTCCTGGTCTTCTGTCTTCCATGTCCAGTCTGCATTTCTGTGTCCTCGTGTTTAGTTACTTCCTGTTTTATTTTGCTAGTCTCTTGTCTTGTATGTGTTGTGTTTAGTTTTGCTTCCCCTTGTCTCATAAGCTACATTCTATTTACATGTGTCTTATTTCCCTCAGCTGTGTCCTCTCTCCCTAATTACCTCATATGTTTGTATTTAAGCCCTTGGTTTTCCTCAATTCTTTGTCATGTCCTCCCTCATGGTTTTGTATCTCCCTGCTCCATGTCTTCTTGTTTCCCTGCTCCTGCCCTACATTTGTGTAAATGTTGTGTTCCTGCAAATAACAGTATTAAAGCTGCCTTTTTGAGTTCATTCCCATCTCTCCTCCTTATATTTAGGTCCACACTCTGCCTGCCACACTCCCTACATATGACACATTATCAATTTTTATATACAAATTAAATTTTTTTGTAAAGCCTTTTAAAACATCCACTTTAGGCTTCTTAGACGTTAGATACAGATGTGAGAATAGTAGCAGCACCAGCAGACCTTTACTCGGGTGTGATGTGGTATTGAGTTGCTGGTCTCTTGGAGGTGTTGGTTTCTGTTGACTGACTAAGACAATGGAAGGAACAAGCTGTTCTCTGAACACACGGTCTTTCATTTGATCACATGACCACACCTTTCAGAACCTGGTGCTCTGTTAAACAACTATGACTTTTGTACACTGGTTATTTGGGTATTATTCTACTATAAAAGAGAAAATAAAAAGCTTATTTTTGACATTCAACTGTGATTTGCTCAGTATATCTGTCTTCACTGTCCAAAGCAAAATGAAGGATACAGTTTTGTTACTTGGGTGGCTGTAGCTCAGGAGGTAGAGCAAGATTAACCCCAAGTGTGAATGTTAGATAATAAAAAAAGCATGGAAGTGCTTGGGTGAATGCAAATGTGTTGTATAAGCGCTTTGAGTGCTCAGAAGAGTAGAAAAGTGCTATATAAGAACTAGTCCATTTACCATGTTCACCTAACTTCCAGAACAGTTTTGATTCAGGCATTAGGAGCATTAATTCAGTTGTGTAAGTGCTATAGTATTCTACAACTGTTGTATAAGTTATGTATTATATGGAATACCTGTCTGTTTATTTCTGACTGTTAGTTCAGCAGGGTGTGTTAATATGAGCAGTTGCCCAGCCCATCAGTCAAACACTCATGTCATGTCGTTAGATGTTTCCTTGTCATACTACATCGGTTCAGTGTCATTGCTAAATAAACAGATGACAGGTCCAACTGTCTCTATTTAGAACGGCAAAGTCTGCACTGTGTGCCAGAACCTGAAGTACAAAACAAACTTCTTGTAGTAAAACTAAAAGTTTAGAGGTTTATATGTGTGTTTGTGTGTGTTGGTTTGTGGTCTATGTGTGCTGGCGGTGTGTGTGTGTGTGTGTGTGTGTGTGTGTGTGTGTGTGTATGTATGGCTGGACCTGACCCTGGGGCTTGCTGTGCCTGGGCCCCTGTGGGACATGGTCGTGGAGGGTGGGAGTTACCCTTCCCCACTGCTTCCCATTCCCGGGATGCGGGTACCTGTTAATTCTGGCCTGGGGGTACCTGGGTGCCTCTTCGGCATGGGGAACAGTTCTCGGGTGCCCGAAGCCTAGGGCTGTGTTTTTACTTTATGCTGGGGGAGGCTGACCTCTGGCAGGGTCAAGGGTCTCCGTCCTTCTTCTTCTGAGGTGTGCATGCGGTTGCCATTGGAATGTGTGGCCTCAGGTCTTCAGAGCTACTGGGGGACTGTGGACAGCCCAGGTCCCTTTGGTCTTTCTCTGATTCTCTCGCTCTCTCTGTCTCTCTCACACACACACGCACACACACACACACACACACACACACACACACACACACACACACACACACACACACACACACACACACACACACCAAGACTATTTGTGTATCTGTGTTTTTTTTTTCTATTTCAGGTGCAGTGTGTGAACCATTCTATGTTTCCACCTGTGTCCTGTCCCCTTATTCCTTTCTTTTCTCCTATTTTCTCCCCCTTTTCCTTCTTTCTTTCTTGCTTACTGGCAATATCATTTTACACATGCACTTGTGTGAATAATAATAGAAATGGATAAATAAATAAATGAAATAAAAATAAGAACACTAACAAAAGATGCCTATAGAGAATCTGTAGAGCTCATCTTGGAGAAGCAAATATGTTTCGCACAACAGTGGACTCAGATCATGATTCTGATTGCAACAGCTGGCAGACAGGACAGGCTTAAAAAAAAAGAATTGCAAAGTTTGCACTGAATGCCAGAACTTGAAATGCAAAATAACCCACTTGTGGTAAAAGCTGCTATAAATATACATGGGAGCAATTATATAGAAGCTGATTTTTAACTAAAAAATAAATACTGTATTTGTGTTCAGTGAATTCACAAACAAAGGAGTTAAAGATAACATCAGGGTGAGCTAAGGCCAAAAATAACAAACAAACAAACAGAACCGTCTAACAGTACAAGCTCAGACAACCTGCCCAAAAGTGGCAAACCAAAATGCAAGGGTTTACCTCCCTAGACAAAATAAAACAGGAGGAAACAGCTACAAAAAGAAATGGTAGTTCATCCCTACTGACTTCCTTCTAAACACTGATCAAACTTAAAATTACGCAAGTCCTGGTGTTCCTGGCTGGGTGAAAGGGAAGCAAATTATCCTCTGCAGATGGTGACCATGTTGACTCCATGTATTGTTTGTGGTCCTCTCTTTGCTATAGCCTTTCCACATCAGTCCCAGCTGGGCACCTCCAAAATCTAATTAGCATACTCTCATTCCACACAATACAGACATTTGCATGACAGGAAAACACAAGATACACAAAATGAAAATACGACAATAGTTGTAAGACTTCTGGAACAAGGTCCTATGAAGAGACAAGACCAAAGTGGAGATGTTTAGTTATAATGCACGGGACCATGATTGGCGAAAACCAAACAGCTCACGCCAACTGTCAAGCACGGTGGTGGAGGGGTGATGATTTGGACTTGCTTTGGAGCCACAGGACCTGAGCACCTTACAGTCCACCATGAACTCTTCTCTATACCACAGTACTCTAGATAAATATGAGGTTGTCTGTCTGACAGCTAAAGCCTGGCCGGAATTGGGTCATGCAACAAGACAACGATCTCAAGCACAGCAAAAAATCTACAAGAGAATGGCTGAAAAAGAAAAAGAATCAAGGTGCTGCAATTGTTTAGTCAAAGTCCAGAGCTCAGTCTGATTGAAATACTGTGGCAGGATCTTAAGAGAGTTGCTGTTACAGGTATGAAGTAGCAGAAGGTAAATCAGTTCTTCTTGTGCTGCAGGTTGTGGTTAGAGTGGCCCTTAAGCACTCTAACCAGAACCTGCAGTCCAAAATGGTGGAGTCAGAATTCATCCACTTGAGGGACAAGATCATCTATGTAGAAGAAGCTGACTGAGATCCAGGATGACCCTAATGGGAGCCTGGCCAAAGAGCCTTGTAGGAGCCAGAGGGGAAGGGCTGGAACAAGCTATTTAGGAGCAACAGAATTTTCAAAATAAGAGGGTATAGTGTACTAGTAAATTGATGAGGTGAAAAAGGGAGGTGAAAGGTGTTCTGCTAGATGGATGTATGGACTTTTTGGTTTAGTTTTTGTATACAGAAAATGTACAGTTTTATGGACCACTCTGTTTAGAAGACAACAGTTTCTTTGAGGACCTCCAGTTAAAATACTTTGACTTTGATGCCCTGTCTCATTATTTTCTTACATGAACACATCCTCTGACAAAGATGGGCATACTGATCATCCGTCTGACACAAAAAACAGCATGACAGCATATTATTTCAGGACTTTGGCCCAAAACACACATCATTTTCTAGCACTGGATGAAACTTGAGAATAATCAGGCTCCTTTGTCTTAATTTATTCTCCTATTATACCCGATCATCTTATTTATTTATCTTTTTTCACCATTCCTTTCAATCCACCTTTTTCATTTGGTGGCTTTGTGATTTTAGAAAGACCAAGAGCACCCCCCACCACCACTACCAACACTGGCAACGGGTCCTCTGACTGTCCTTTGACTCTGGAACATCATGTCCTGGATAATGAAAGGTGCGGTGGTGGAGGGGGCCCAAGCAACACACCCAGTGGTGAGCGGTCTCATTACTCCTCTCTGTAGCAGCGGGTCTACTCAGCATTTGAGAAAGCATTGTTTACTATGAGTTAAAAGCTTTTTATCTCTATTTCTATTTAAATATATATATTTTTTACTTTACATGAAGATATCTAAACCATCAGCCATTTAATGCTTCCACCCCCTGGATCACATATTTATTTCTTTTTCATATTTAATCTAGTTCTAAGAATTAATCAATGCATAATCAGTAATCTCCACTTTGTTCTTTTTCATCATGAAGCAAGGCAGCAATGACAGCTATGGCTCTCCTGCCAAGGTTTACAATATTTGAAGGTGAGCCTTTGTGTGCATCAGATTTCTGCAAGGCTGACTGACCATTACAAAAACCCACTCGGCGGGAAACAGTCACAGAAGCATGCATGTGGATGTGTGTGCCCTATGTGTTTGCATGCACTCAACAACAAATCTTTGAACATCCTGAGACATAGCTAATTACATTTGGACTGGGTGTACCGGGATTTTGTTACGCAACCTGAGACCCTGAAATGCAAAGACAGCAGTGCAACAAGGAGCGAGGCAACATGTACGTTTAATGCCCACTATGCTTTTTATATTCAGTTAGCTTGGAAAAACTGTACATTTTATAGGAAAAAGACACATAATAAAAAGAGAAAGAATATAATGGATGCATTACAAGTGGAGAAAGAAATGTAAACTATCCTAGCTGACATTGTTAATATACTTTAGTAAATACTTATTTTATTGTTGTCAATTAAATCATGATAATGTTTTCAAATGATTAGTAATCTTTGTTTATGCCAATAGTTTGTTCAATAAAAATCATGGATTATATTGTGTTATGCATTATACTATATGTACTATACTATATAAGTGATAAGACACAGCACATAAAACACATTGTATATTACTTTATATATTTGCAATGATTGCTGGATATGATTCCTTTTTTGTAATAAAGGCTTCATTACTGATCACTGACTCTCTTCTTATTCCCAGTGCATCAGACCCTGCAGCTTTATTGAAGCTGCTGATTCTTCAGAGATACACACAAGGTATCCTTTGGCAACGGAACCACGAAGCACCTGTCACCACAATACTGAGACCACTTTCACTCCAGACTCTTCACATATGGACAACTGCAGGGGTATCCTTTTTGTGTCATTTTCCAATATTTGAATGGTTGTATTTTAACCCAAACCATAATCTTTTGCTAAAACTTGCAAAGTAGTTGTGGTGGCTAATATGAAGGAGCCAGCAAAATCAACAATCTGCAATGGAAATCAGTTTCAACTTTATAATATACAGCACAGCAAGTAAAAACCATCTACAATATTTTAAGAACCTCAACTGCAAAATGTCAATAACATCCAAATAATGGGTGAAGATGGATTACAAAGTAACCGTTTAACCATTTAGTAAAGATTATCAATTGTGAATTTATAAAATGATTAGCTGAAAAAAGTAATTAACTCTTAATTTGATGGTTATTGTAGAGTTACAATGTTTGGCCTTGAGTCAGTGGCCCACATATCACTTTGACAAGTTAAGTGAAAGGGTGGTAACACGATCTCAAAATGAGATTTAGAGAGCTTTCATAACCCGAGACCTTTTCAGACATGTTCCCCTGTGCTCAGTACTGTCAGGTTATGAGCTCCTAAGCCTTTTTGTCCCTCATGTCTAAAGCATCAGAAAGCCGTCTGCAGCAAACTTCTTTTTAATTTGAACGGTGCTGTGCAGGTTTCCACCTGGAGGTTTTAGGATTCAGTACTTGGATTTTCTTCATGAAAGGTGTTGTGTTTAGAATAGCTGCTATATTAAACACCATACCTTCACTTCACTGAATCCTCCAGCAACATTATACTTTTAAAAAAAGGTGTAACTTTTTTTTTTAGAAAAAGCACTGACCATCTGCTCCCCCAGCAGACATTATTGTGACTGTGGGAGACCCAGAGGGCAGAAAATAACTGGATTTCTTAAAACTTCAGAATATCACATCAGAGTGACCTCCGGGTGAAAGTGTGCAATTATATTCATAGTCTGCATTGATTCTTTTTCCCCGTCTGAGTGCGCTGGTGTGTGTCAAGCCAGTTTTGTTGGTGCTTTGCCGCTGTAAATATTTATATATTCCTGACCCAATTTCTCATTTCAAACTTTTATGCAGTACTTTTTACAGAGAAGTGGAAAATGCTCACAAAGCATATGTGGGGTGGTATATTGCACCAATAATCCATTTAAAAGCTAAAACTAAACCTAATTGCTGTTAATAATAAAATACAAATGATGATGATAATAATCCATTGCACAAATATGTCAGAACAGCAGGCCAGGTCTTTTAATTGTTTCTCTCAACCACAGTCCACCTGAGTGACGACGCACGTGAGTCTTTTAAGTGTTTGCCTAATGACAGGGTTGCAAAGCTCAGTATTCAGTCAGGCCTGAAAACTACTGACCTCTGTCACATTCAGCACGTGCAGACTTGTTAAGGAATGTGCTTTGGTCATTGTTACTTCACTTGAAAGCTTCACCTTCACATGTCTCACATGCAGGACTCAGGAGACAGGAGTCAAAAATGCTGCTTTAATGCAGAAGCCTGTTACAAAAATACAAAACACAAACAAGGCTGGACTGGAGCCAGAGGTACAGAAACTCAGAGGGAAACATAGGGAAAACTTAACCTCCAGAACTAAAATGTAAGAAACTAGAAACTCCAGCATAACCCAAAATATAATTACAAGAACACAGAAAATCATAATTGTGAGCTAAGGACAACACAAACTCAAAACACTGGATACAAGACCCAGGAACCGTGACAGCCTCAATGTCAGCATTTTTGGCTCTCTTCCATGTTTTTGTCCTGTCTCTCTCCCTCAGTCCCAACTGGTCATGGCAGATGACTGCCTCTCCTTGAGCTCGATTCTGCTAGAGGTTTCTTCCTGTTAAAAGGGAGTTTTCCTTCCCACTCTCGCCAAGTGCTTGCTCATAAGGGGTCGTTTTGACTGTTGGGTCTTCTCTGTAATTATTGTAGGGTCTTTACCTTACAATAAAAACGCTTTGAGGTGTCTGTTTGTTGTGATTTGGCACTATATAAATAAAATAGAATAGAACTGAATTTTTTGCAGACAGACAGTATCAAAGATGGATGTAGCTTCTGAGTCAGAAAAATTAAGCTAATGTAGAAGCACTCCAAACCTGCATTTTATATGAAGGCCACCAAATGAGCTCTGGTTGGAAAAAGACTTCCGGTCCTGTGCAGGACTATGGGAAAAATGTCTGTCTGTCATGTCCTTCCATAAACACTTTCCTGCTGATTTTATGGGTTCAGTCACTTATTTTCGGTCATATTGAATAAAAAATAAGTCTATTTTGTAAATGTTGGTTATGCCATCTTTTTAAAAATTTTTTAAGAGAATTGTCTGTGGTTTCACAGTCAAACCACCTCTCTTTGTCACAACTGCTATTTGCATTGAAGATCTTGTAGCTTAATTATGAGACTTCACAAATCAGCGGGTGATGTCACAATAGCTAAGCCAATTGTTTATACTACCTGTGGTGGAGCACTAAATTGGAAGGACATCTGAAGTAAAGTTCTGCGAAATCAAGTGACCCCTGCACTGCCCATAAACTGAAAACAGATGTTTGTTGCTGAAACATTGGCAATGAAAAATATTAGCATATTTGTAAATTTGGGATTTAATGTGGGATGAGACATGCTATTTTCTAAACAGTAACAAATAACACACATAACTTATGGAAATAATTGGTATTCATAGGAATATACATCTTCCAAGATTCTTTAAACTAAGAGCTTATAATTACAGCACCAGGGAGAAGATTAAAAAACTGACCTTTGTAAAAATCATAATTTAGCTCCTGGATTACTAATAGAAACTATATCACAGTCATGGATTAATTCACTTTTCACTGCTGTTATTTTTTTTGCGAAACAATGCTGTGTGATAAGTGAGCACTGAGCTACATGACCTTTGATTAGTGCCACAAGTCCAAAACTAATTTCAGTTTCATTAAGTTGATGAAGTTTAATAAAATGGCAAACTTAATTACACACAGCATTGAAATTAAAATACGAGACATAAAATTAAAATATGAAAAAAACAAACAAAAAAGATAATTAGACTTTCAGAATGAATGAGATTTTCAGATCCAAGGGAGTCATCTGACTTTCTCTTTGGTTTTATCTTTTTTCATGGAAACACATGAAACCTAAATTCAATGAAATT
This sequence comes from Pterophyllum scalare, assembly GCA_024447675.2. Classification (NCBI taxonomy): domain Eukaryota; kingdom Metazoa; phylum Chordata; class Actinopteri; order Cichliformes; family Cichlidae; genus Pterophyllum; species Pterophyllum scalare. Next base: position 29,583 of record JAMQGT020003531.1, on the reverse strand, counting down.
AGCTAAATTAAAATAAACTGCTTGGGGGGGGGGAGACTTTTAACCTTCCCTGTCACTTTGCGTCCAGAGTTTCATGTCAAACGATACAAAGAATACAGTTACAAATAAAGAGCTAGCTGTATCTGCCCAACTGGAGATGTAAGGACAAAAATAACACACGCTGCTGTTTTAGACAAGTTGCTGTTTAATCAAATATGGTATGGACAATAATTTCAGTTTTATTTCATATTTCTGACTAATATCTGCTTTTTGGGGCAGGCCACAAAATAGTTTTTGTTGCTGCACCACCACCAGGGTCCAGTATTAACAGTTGAATTTTGTATGACTTATTTTTTTACATTTTTGGGGATATGTGCTACTTGACTTATGTGCCATTTCTGATATTTGCCACAGTTTGCAAGTGCTCACTTGGGAAAGGGAGGATTCATGAGGCCTTGTCACTGACACATACTGCAGGCCAGCTACTGTACATGGCACAATCCAGCTTAAATGATGAACAAATAAGCATGCAATTTCAAAGCTACAGGCAGTTCATCAAAATGCTCATTCAGGATTTGAGAGGAGTTATAGAAATAGCATGACAATATAAACATATTTAGGTGGATTTAGGTCTCCCTGAAGAGATGTGCCTTTATTTTGAATTATTTTTGTCCAGTAAAAAGTGCTATGTATGAATCATTTTCTTATAATCACTGAAAAGTGTATGTGTCAGATTAATTAGATATACATAATACCCACTTGTCTAGTGCCTAGGGAGTGCTGATCCAAAATAAACAACCAAACCATGCAAATCAAGTTTATACTGGCACATAATACCTCCAGGAAGTAGCAATGTGATGCATGACTTGACTTCTTGACTTCTCTCGCCTTAGAAGTGCAGCTGTGGGGGCTTATAAAACTTTAACAGGTTTTTAAAAAAAAAACTAACTTGACCTTTTTTAAAAGTAAAGCAGCTAGTGACTGACCCTCCTCTCTCATCTTGCACTTGCTCCAGGATTGCCTGACTGCAAATATTAAAATCATTGTACCAAACACTTTTGTTTAATATTTTGTACACATTCATAATCAAGAAAACAAAGCATGAATGTGTAAAACATGTATTTATTGAGACAAACACATTTTTGACACCCTCCAGCTACGTCTCAAGCAAGCTTTCTTAAAATATGCAACAAGCAACAGAAGGACATGTGTTGCCATATTCATAACTCCAACAAGCATGACTGGCTGGGATGATGTCATTTCAGAAGAGATACTCAAACAAGGATGTATAGGATCATATTTTTACTATCTTAAAGTGAAATAAAATAGATTTAAACACAAAGGGATCAAGTTATTATAGATTACTCAACCTTTGCATTGTTTATTGTACAGTGTACAAAAGTTATTGCATAGTTGCATAATTGTCCATGTGACAATGCTGGATTGCTGATACTCTTCATTACTACAAACCTGTCCAACTCATCTGACTGCACTCTGAAAGGTATGCGATACTCAGTACTTGAAGCACTCAAAATACCTCATAATACATATGTCCAGACATAGTATTTGTGGCAGTGCTATGTAAACTCATAGCACGACCTGGTTGCTACCTGAGACCTGTGAGTGTATACTACAACAGACTTAGGGCTCAGTCACAAAGAGACCTGTTGGCAACCACCTGGCAACCCTGTCAGCAGGGACAAATGAGTACTCCCCAACTGGCTGAGAGTGGTGGTTGGAGGTTGCTTGCAGTTGCTGTGAAATCACTTGCTAAGCCCCTGTCATGCAGGGTTAAAGTGGTCAGTGACCTCCTGTTAACCACTGGTTGCTAGGGAAAAATGTGTATTCCCAGAGTGGTTGGTGATTGATGCGGGAAGTTGCTTGTTGTCGCTGGGTCAAGTTGTGGTTGCAAAGAGGTATGCAGTGCTGCACTGAAAACCTTCTTGTGATCGCTTGGGTCACAAGCAAAACAACCTCCAGCAACCTGTCACCAACAAGTTGGGCAACATGCATTTTTCCCTAGTGACATGCTGCTGGGGGTTGCTAACTGTCTCTAGACCTGAGTGTGTAACTGAAGCCTTAAACGACAAAGGAAGCACTTTGCATTGCTTTGTTGGTGATAGTTGGTTGCTAGCAGACATTACAGGCTATGCTTACCTAGTTAACCCTCTAATGTATTCACCACCTTTTCACATCTTAATCAAGAGTATCACGCAAACACAGAGAAAAGCTTACATGTGATTTTTTTCTTACCAAAATGTACAATCTTTGGCAGCACAGTTTACAGGCAGAATCCATATAGAAGAAACAATAAAATGAGTCAGCCATCAGCAGAATAGTTATGGGAAGCTCTGGAAATGTTTCACAAAGAAGCAGTTGACCTTTAGATCTGTCAGTAAAATCACCACAAGGGGAGTTAATTTCCTGCATTGTACTGTACATAGGCCACCACTGAAGAGAGGACTGTATTTGTAGGCTGCATCACTGTGTGAGTGAATGCTGGAGAATCTTAAATGTCATCTGTATATATTCTGTTATGAAGCCAAGAGCAGGTTTCTCAAGTGTCTATTTGTTATTCTCATGCAGTCAGTGTGCATAGTCGTGTTCCATCTAAACTTTATTTCCATTGACAGGGGAACAAGTAACCTCTCTTTCATTCTTTGCACAGGCAGGGCAACACTCAGAATAAAGAATCGCATGCACTGGAGGTTTTTTCTGCTGACTTCTGTTTGTTGTGGTTTAAACCAGCAGGAGTGCTTGCACGGTCGAAAGCCCAGTTCTCCTGTCTTGTTCAATAACATCACGCAGAAGACCAGCTGAGTTTTATTGAACTACTCCAAACATTTTGTCTGAAGAGGTTACTGTGGACACATGAATATAGCAATGCTGACAGCTTGACAGTTTAAACATCAGGTTAAGAGTTTATAGGGTTTTTTTTTAGTACCCAACAGCTGCAAAAAACTGTGTTCCTCTTATACAATCAAGGGTAAATTTCAGCGGCAGATTATTAGCGTCTGTGGAGGATAGACACTTTTGTGATCCAACCTTTTTTGCAAGATATTTTTTGTCACCCTGAGGTGATAAATGTCCTTCTGTCAGGGTTATATGCTATCTAACTAAGCACTATGCAAATTTGAAATGATGTCAATGATCCACTCACCGGCCATCCATTAACAACTTACGCAATGAGCTATGTCAGGGGAAATGTTGAATAACAATTCTCATGTTTTCAGTCTCTAATCACATTCAACCCTGTACAAGATAAACATGTCCTCTCATCTATTGTTTTGAAGGCCCTGCATTTGTAATGTGCCTCCCAGGACCTTCTTCAAGGTGAATGCCTTTCTGAAGCACTGGCAACTTCTGGCATTGAATAACCTTGATGATATTTGCATCAGCATAGCTGAAATGGAGGAAGGGTCTACCAATACTGTCATTTCTTTTTTTTTTGTCTCCATTTTTTTATTGTCTCTATTGTATCATAACAATTCATATATTATATATAAATATAATATATATATATACACATACATACATACATATATATACATATATACATATATATATATATATACATATATATATATATATACATACATATATATATATATATATATATATATATATATATATATATATATATATATATATATATATATATATATATATATATATATATATATATATATATATATATATATATATATATATATATATACATATATATTTTTTTATTTTTTTATTTTTTTTTAATTCCATTTCCTTATAGTTTGGGGAACTGAACAACCAGTATATATGCACCAGAAGCAGATGGGCTACAGCAGCAGAAGACCATACTGGGTGCCACTCCTGTCAGCTAAGAACAGGAAACAGAGGCTACAATTTACACAGGCCCACCAAAATTGGACAATAGAAGACTGTAAAAGTGTTACCTGATCTGAGAAGTCTTTAATTCTGCTGAAACATTCAGATGGTTGGGCCAGAATTTGGTGTAAACATTAAAGCCATCCATCCCGCCTTATATCTACAGGCTGCTGCTGGTGGTGTAATGATGTGGGGGATATGTTCTTTGCATACTTTGGGCTTCTTAGTACCAACTGAGTTTAAATGCCACAGCTTACCTGAGTATTGCTGCTGGCCGTGTCCATCCCTTTATAACCACAGTGTTCCTTCCTTCTGATGGTCGCTTCCAGCAGGGTAGCTTAGCATGTGACAAAGCTCAAATCATCTCATGCTCTTCTGTTTTTCAGCATGACAATGACTGTACTGTGGCCTCCACAGTCACCAGATCTCAATCCAATAGAGCACCTTTAGGGTGTGGTAGAACAGGAGATTCTCATTGTGTATGTGCAGTCAATAAATCTGCAGCAACTGTGTGAGGATATCATGTCAATATGGGTATATGAAAATGAGGAATGTTTCCAGCATCTTGTGTAAATGCCAGTCTTTAGCTGTTATTTCAATAAGATTTTTAGAGATTAAGGACAGGTTACATAGTCTTTTTTGTTTATGAGGGTAAAATGACCTGCAAGAACTGGTGTCCAGTATCAGCATGGGTCAAATTCTGTAAATACTTCAGTGCTTATCTCCTTGTGTTGTTTTAAAATGTGATAAATAAGAACAAAATAAGAACAAAATTTGCCGCGAAATTAAAGTGTCAGAAAAATCTGAATAAGAGGCATTCTTTCTTAAGTATGCTTAAGATAAAAAAAAATCTATTAAAACAGTATAAAAATAAAATCTACTCTCATACTGAGTGAATAATATCTATATAATAAAATCATTTTTAAAGCGCTTTGGGGTTTGATACTGTGGCACACACAGACAGTAACATGTTTCTCCTCACCACTCAATTCAGCTGTCCTCAACTTCTGGCTGATTTTCCAATGTCAGGTCTTAATATTAGTGGGCTGCCAACTGCACTCTGCAAACACACAGGTAAGCACACACCCACCCACACATAGATACACTGCCCCCCCCCCCCGCTTTCAAGGTGGAAGTGTGAAAATTCTCAAGTGTCGTGAACATCGTTGAGAAGGTGTAGTGGTTGGAGTGCCGTGTTTGGGTTCCAGGACACATGACCTGAGGCTTTGTTTGACTGTGTAATGCAGCGAGATAATGGATAGTAATGTGACCAGTGGCCAGTCGACCAACTGACTCAGAATCACACAATGAATTCTGTGTTTTCATATAAAGGGAACAACTTATTTTAGCATTGCTGTCACTCTATCCTGTTTTCCTCAAAGCCCCGCAGGGACAAATTCTTTGAATTGTAAATAATTTATCTATGGTGATTACCTGAAGTGTATTTTACATATTTTCAAGAGATAAAAAATACTGATGATGCATCATGTTCATCTCTTTGTCAAAATTTCCACTGTGACTCATAAAAAAATTACTGCAATCATTGTCAGATGGATTATTTAGCCACTGGAGTGAAAATGTTATCTTTTGCAGTTGAAATGATGCACATTACAACAAAGGACACATCTAGACCTATTTGCTCATCCAACCATGATGACACAGGAAAAATGTTTTTAAGTGTATCCACGAGCCACAAAAATGTTACATGACCACAATCCTAAAACTGAAGGAGTTAAATGGAGTTCTCTCCTCATTCATGTTTTTGGACCATTGACCTTTAGCTGTTCCCTGTTCCTGCGTGGGTTTTTTCTGGATGCTCCAGTTTCCTCCCACAGTCCAAACACGTGCACATTAGATTAATTGGTGATTCTAAATTTGGCGTAGGAGTGGATGTGGACAAGTTTGTTTTACTCTCCGTTAGCCCTGTGATGGACCGGCAGCTCATCTATGGTGTACCTAGCCTCCGACCACTATCCCGAATAGTTAAGTGGTTAAGAAAATAGAGGTTCAGTCAAATCTCACTCTCGCAGTCAACAGCAAAGATAAATAAATAATGAGGCTGCCAAAACTTTGAAGCAAGAGAAAAACAATTTTGCATGTGTATATGAATCTGTAGAAACAAACAGAGGAAGGACAAGAGGAAAGAGAGTGGATGTGGGTTGGGTCACAGTGGCTGTTTTGCAGTGATGAAATTTGCTCAGATTTCAGGAACTTCATGACTGATGATTCACAGAGGCAGGTGCTGATGCAATCAGAACTAGAATAAATACTCTTTCAAAATGTGCATGTCTTTCTTGTTCCTTCTACTTCTACAAATGATTGCTCAAGCATAATGATTAGATGTTAAGGAAAAGTGCTGCAGTATGTTTGAGGGATGGTGGACAGTCTGTCATCTATTGAGAGAGAGAGAGAGAGCGAGAGAGAGAGAGAGAGAGAGAGAGAGAAAGAGAGAGAGAGAGAGAGAGAGTAAATACCATGCACCACTGAAGCTTTTGGAGAAACGTGCTATTCTAAGAATCGGGATAAGGAGGGGTTATGAGTTCAGGTCTGGGTTCAACCAGTCCAGTGACCATCATCATGCCATCAACGCTGTCACTTCAGCATCTCTAAGCAGTCTTCACTGTGCCTACAGCTAGCTTAATATATGATAATATAATATATGATAAAAAAAACAGACTATAATAATTTGGATTTGGTTTAAAACAATAACTAACATGTCAGTAGTTAAAGTTTATAACAATGGAGCCTCTGTCTGTGGGGCTTTAGCAACTTAGTAACTTTGTAACAACTTAGAAACTAGTAACTTAAGTTACTAGTTAAGAAAAATTAAACTAGGTAACATCTACAACCCTGTCTTAAATATCTTTAAACCTGTCAGCACTATTGATCTTGGATTGTTTATTGGTCTGTTCCTTCTCTTGATCTCATTTCCCATCTCCTTTATAAAAAAACTTCTAAAGATGTAAGCACCTCTCTATAAATTGGTGTTTTTCTGCCACACTGATAATCTTCTATTATCTGTAATCTACTATTATAAAGTGACTTCTAGAGAAACCCAGCCTATATCTGTCTGTTTGTGTTACAGGCTGATTTCTAATCTCCTGTTTCTTTAATGACAAAGAAGAAAGAAGCAGAGGCAGTTAATTGACCACTTCAAGGTTATTAATGACTTTGGAATCAAACGTGACAGCTGCAATTCTTTTGCATTTAAATGTGGCATTTGACACTGTTCACTGCAATATTGTAATTAATTTGAAAGGTAGGTTCCCCATCTGGATGAACACTTGATGGGATTTTGAATTTTTACCTTCAAAACCTATTTTGTCTCACATGGTGTTCTTATTTTTGGTCCATTAGACTTGTAGCTGTGGCAACTAGATCAACTTACATGCATTGTATTCCATGTTGACTATACTGACTAGAGACAAAAAAATAAATAAAAAAAATCCCAGCTCGCCCTGCGGGCGGTCATTTTGTCCTCCTGGCTCGGGTCCTCTACCAGAGGCCTGGGAGCTTGAGGGTCCTGCGCTGTATCTTAGCAGTTCCCAAGACTGCGCTCTTCTGGACAGAGATCTCAGATGTTGTTCCTGGAATCTGCTGGAGCCATCCTCCCTGTTTGGGGGTCGCTGCCCCGAGTGTTCCAGTTACCACGGGACCACTGTTACCTTCACCTTCCACATCCGTTCTAGCTCTTTTCTGAGCCCTTGGTATTTATTGAGCTTCTCGTGTTCCCTCCTGATGTTGTCGTCACTGCAGCCCTCTTCCTTTGTTTGTCCTCCACCACCACGATGTCCGGTTGGTTAGCCATCACCACTTTGTCTGTCTGTATCTGGAAGTCCCACAGGATCTTAGCTCGCTCATTCTCAACCACATTTGGGGGTGTATCCCATTTTGACCTCGGGACTTCCAGGTCATACGCGGCACAGATGTACCTGCATACTATGCCAGCCAATTGGTTATGGCGCTCCATATATGCCCTGCCTGCTAGCATCTTGCACCCTGCTGTTATGTGCTGGATTGTCTCAGGGGCATCTCTGCACCTGGGATCTTGCCTTGTGTAGTAGACCCCAGCCTCTATCGATTTTGTGCTCAGAGCTTGTTCCTGTGCTGCCATGATTAGTGCCTCTGTGCTGTCTGTCAGCCCAGCTTTCTCCAGCCTTTGGTAGGATTTTCTATGTCAGCCACTTCTTTGATCTACCCAAGGTAAATGCCTTGCAGACAGGTAATTTTTGACAAATGGGCAGATACACTAGATTTCATTTCTAGTAAGAATGCTTGAGAAACAGTTATTTTAGGAATTTGTCATTGTAATTTGGTTTTGTCTTTTTTTTAAATACTAGATACTGATGAACCACTAACATCTATTGTTGTCACTATAACTGAATATTTGTCATGGTTCTGGTGTGTTACCCAACGTTTTGTGTTTTGGACTTTTTCAGTGTTGCTTATTTCATTATCTTTGGTGATCCTTGGTTTCTTTAATGTTTATATTGCTTCACGTGTTCTCAGTTTATTCCTAGATCCCCATTGCTTTATGTTATTTCCTCCTCTCATGTGTCAAGTCTCTTGTGTTTAGTCCATTCATGTGTCTTTCTCTGTTTAGTTATCACAATTCCTGTTTTACTGTAGGAAGGTTGTGTTCATTGTGCATTGCTTTTAATTATAGCTCCTTGTCTGGCCCTCTGATTTACTTCAGTTGTGTTTTTCCCTAATCATCCCTGTGTGTATATATTGTCACTTTGTCTGTTTTCCTCACCTCAGTGGATTCCAGCGAGTCTCCTAGTGTCATGTTTCCTTAGCTTTCAGCTCTTAGTATGTTTTCCAGTATTAGCTTTTTGTAGTTTAGTGTCCTCAGTCCCCTTTTTATATTTAGTTCTGCCTTCAATGGATTACAATTTTCATAAACTGGATGATTAATGTGCAGAACTGTCCTTTTCATCAGCTGCTTAACATGCTCTATATGAAGACATAATCCGTTTATTTTTGTTCAGCCTGACTGTTAAACTACGCCTCACTTTGTATAAGTAAATGCAACTAATCCTCTGCCAAATAATGCCTAGACTAATATGAGTTTCACCTTTGTTTGGGAGAGCGCTGTACTGCTCCTTGAATTTAAGTGCTTTTCAGGCATATCTAATTGATGGTCTTTCAGAGGGCCTCACTCATCTGCAGCAAACGATAAAAAGGAAAAAATTAGAGAAATAACAATATTTTGCTCTCATGGCTTCAGTGGGTTTGCATCACCATGGAAACAGTGTTCTACCTGATAGGGAGACAATCAAAGAAAATCTTGTTGTCTTTGCAAACTCAAAGAATAATTCCAAAGTTTCCAGGTGTGGTTAATCTGACTGTACGTACTGTTGGTAAAAGTAAATGTATTTATTTTTTTGCCTCATTTTGTAATCAGCTGTGAGCTGACTTTAGCAGCACACAGCATGAGTTTGCAGACAGCAGGGTGCAGTGAAAGTGAACATGAATGACGGTTACCTCATTGAGATGTACGGTCTGTCACCTGCAGTTCTTTAATCTAACAGAAAGTGAAAGTTGTCTATATTTATTTATTGACGCACTGAAGGCACCTCAAGGTGCTTTTTATTGTTAAAGACCCTACAATAATACAGAGAAAATCCAGATGACCCCCTATGAGAAGGCACTTGGTAACAGTGGGATGGAAAAACACCCTTTTAACAGGAAGAAACCTCCGGCAGTGCCAGGCTCAAGGAGGGGTGGCTATCTGGGGTGAGAGGAGGGAGATGACCAGTTCTTCATAATTCAAATGCAAAAAAAAAAAAAAAGCTAAACTACCATGGCGCAGACAATAGACATTTACTGAAATAAAAATCTTGAGAGAATATTGCTTAAAAAAAGGTCGAGAATGTATAAAAGTGCCCAGTCAGCTGCAACTTTGGCATCTACACCAACACAATTAAAATGTTTTAATAGGTTCAGTGGCACAGCAAATGCATCCCACTAAAGAAAAGTTCCCAAATTGAACATGCAAATTGCTGTTAAAAATACAAAAACAAAACTGTAGGCTGCCTGTATGCTGTTCATCATTGATGACTTTGTGGATGACAGTGCTTTTCAAACACACACCTACACATAACTCTTGTAATTATCTGTATATTTTATTATTTCTGACACAACCTGGCGATACAACCTACAAACCAGTAAACATCCTCTGCTTGATAACACTCATTTGCATATAAATGTCATGGATAATAACCATTAAACGGAAATAGAAACTTTGTAACAAAACAAAAAAAACAGAACAGTGAAGTCTCATGGCATTTGCTGCAATGGACAACGTTTTATTTTTCTTATGAGGGCAACTTTTTATTGTCACATCAGTTGCATGATTTTAGTAAGACAAACCTCAACACTCCTCTTTTATGGAGACAAAAACAGTAAAAAATTTTCACGTTGCAGCACATAAACAGGTGCATATGGAGCACAGAAGACAGTTTGCAGGCCTAAAGTTTGGTTACAGGCATTGTTCAGATACCTGGAAACTAATCTGTGTTGATGAAAAATTGAAGCTATTCCCTTTGGTCCCTGCCTCCTCCCTAACCCACGCTCCCTCTGCCTTGTTCACAAATTCAGTCCCTATATTAAGTGGCACACAGTGCTGCTGCACACTGCTTTACAGCTGTTCGCATTTTCCAAAGCGTGCCTTTGGAAAATTTGCTCCGAATGAAAGCTATAGATTTTATTCACCATTTATTGAAAAGTTCTACTGCCTGCTTCCCTGTCTCACTGATCTCAAATGAGTCTCTTCCCTGTGTTCTATCCTCTGTAACTAATCTGTAGTGTGTATCTGCTCAGCATCTCTTCAGGTCTTTTTTATTTAATATCTGCTTGAGCAGCTTGCTTTACCAGCTCAAAAGCCCTGGAGCTGAAGGTTTTCTGTAGCTCACTGGGGACCAACAGCGAGTCAGAGAAGCACATTTTTATTCTTACTCAAACAGGCCGTCATTCACTTTAACTTCCAAACATTTGAGCAGAAGAACAGTTTTCCCAAGTGCACCAGTGTGTGAGCACAACTGTGTCATGCAATGACTGCACATGCTCTCAGTTCCCTGACTGCTACTCTCATGTTAGTGACTTTTTTTGTTATCTCATTCCAGTGTAAACTACTGGTCTTGTGCTAAAAGTTCAAGTGGAATACTAAGGAAAATACAGAAGATAAACTGCTTGAAATGCAAAGAAAAGATTGCGGACCAGTTTGTACTGTCTACTTCTCAATGCCCACCAAAAAAAACAAAAAACAAAAACTGGGTGCTGTTTCTATCTTTTCCCACCAAGCAGAGAAACATGCAAAACAAAACAAACCTTATGTGCGTGGTCACACGATAGCAGAGCAAACATGTCTGGTTACAGTAGAGGGTGTACACTCACAGTTGCATGGTGTGAAGTCAGATATGAAATTCTCGAAGCAGTTTTACTTGCCTTATTTGCAAAAAGCTTTCCCAATGTACATCGCATTCACCGCATTTCACAGTTTTATGTAGTAAAATTAAAAAGTAAAATCCCCTATACACAAATCCCCTACATCCAATGTCCAAGCAAGATACAACATCAGCCACTGTACATTATGCTAGAGTCCACTTATGACACATTTGCTGTGAACTGAATTTAAAAAGCAAAGGCAAATATGATAAAATAACATGTATGACTTTTAACTGACAAGCAAGTGGTTAACATAAAAGAAGTTTTAAGTTGTGCCCAGTATCTAAGTAAATGTGGGCATGCTGATATAATTTCTGAGAAATGTTTTGGCATTTTTTGATGACTTATCAAGATTCACGTGCTCAATCATGTGAAGCTCCTTTTCACAGTGAACAAACGTCCATTAAACAAGACTGGGCACGCAGGTGGATTTGCTGCATCTGCAAGGTGAAGATTTTCTAAAGGTTGCCTTCACAGAAGCTTAACATGAATTAAACTCTTAGCAGCATGTCGACTAAGAGACACCAATGTTAAAAGTTGATCAGCCTGCTTCTAGAGAAGCGCACGCCCACCATATTTGAGCGTACTGTACGGACTCTTCAGAGAAATATGGAATGCTGTGCTGCCATCAAGTGGAGAGCACTGTTTTCAACGATCAGTGCTGTGATTTTAAATGAAGCACTTCAATGCTGCCAGTCCTGATTTAAGTTAAATGGTGATTTTGCAATCTTCCTCTCCAGATAAAGATTTACTAAACATTTCAACAATTTTGTTAACGTATTTCTCACCAGATAAGACATTTGCCCAAACGTTAACATTAAAAAAAAAAACCCAAAACATCTCTTAACAAGCAAGACTTCAGCGGCCTCTGGCAACATTATTCAACATGAGTGACGTTGACATTTGTTCCCTTAGAAATACATTATAAGATTCACCATGATGATTCCCACCACTATACGTGCCGACCGCACCAAACTTCCCGATGAGCTAGGAGTCGTGATGTTCACCAATTTCTTGGGGGCACGGTGTTTGCGACACTCTGTAAAGATAAAAGACTCTTAGAAAAAAGACAGGAAGTCACAAAAATGTTAGCACCCATTAAAAGTAAACTCACCTTGTATTGTAACAGAAAAGTTTTCATTCTTTGCTCCTTCCTTTGCGCGCAGTTTGCAGATGTATTCTCCCTCATCAGCTCGACTTATATTGATGAGATTCAGGATGAGTGAAGTCTCATTTTTTCTTTCACACAGATCCTGATGGCCAGTTTCATTTTCAGTGTATTCACATAATGTTTTATTTCTCACCCAGATAAATTTTTTAATACTCATTGAACGCGTTGAACTGGCGTCACATGACAATGTCAAGTTTCCTCCACACTGCACTGGACCACTGGACCAAATCTTGAGCTCTATATGCTCAGTGACTGAAATACCAAAGAGAGAGAAAACACATAAGATATAAGATATGTTGAATATATTGAATTTTATTTCTTTCAATATTCCAATACTTACTTGTTTCCAATCAGGATGTTTAAATTAAGTAATAATTGTCATCTCTACGCAAGCACTTCTTTTTAATGAATATGCTTCCTAGGAACAGTAGTCAGTAGGTATTCTGTGTCTGGATTACAGTTTAATCTGATTTCAGGCAAATGTACCCAAGCATAGATGGCAAACAAGATTTAGGACTGTCCTAAAGGAATTGTAACTTTGGGAAATACTAACTTTATGCCACTTTCTTTTTTTTAATGTTTGTATCGGGATAGCTGATGCCAACAGCTCATTAGCTTAGCTTAGCACAAATAAAGAGACAGTTACCGCTGTAGGATTGTAAGTCCCCCTACTAGCATCTGTAAAGCTCACTAATTAACGTGATAGGTGTGTGTACAAGTAGATGTTGTTTATGTTGCTTTTGACATCTCGCCAGTGACTATGGATGCAAATTAGCCTATGGTTGAATCTGGAGCATTTGCAATAATGTTTATTAATGCTACTTAATGCTAAGTAAGACAATCAGTTGCTTATTCTAGGGATTTAGAATGATCACGCTGAAAGCATGCAGACTAGACTTGGTCACACAAATCAGAGAAGACATTGAATTTTTTAATGTGATAGGAAAATCAGGCTATTTGGAAAACAATGAATCATGAAGGAAGACAAATGTATAACTATGTTAGTGTTACTATTATGTGAGGGTGTATGTTCTGTCAAAATGTATCAATATGTGAATGAAGCAATTATTTTAGGAGTTTTCTGGTTATTGTTCTGCTATTTACTGTTCTAGAGCCATTGAAAGAGCTCTAAAATGTATACCAATGTTTGGTGATTTAAAAAATCAGATAAATATCAGCTGATATTTAGTTTTTTCTTTATAGACACACGAAACATAAACAGAGTTCCCTAACATTTGTTATTTGTAGTTATTTATTTACTTGTTTAAACTCTGCCTGGCTCTGCAAGGAGCTGTTGTTTCCTGGTGTTCCAAATAAGCATGTTGCCACAGGGAAGCAACATCTGCACTCATAAAATAGTTGGAGGGTGTTTTCCCATCTCTTCTTCCTTTTTTTTTTTTTTTCAAATATCATTTGTTGGGTGTTATAAATGCTGATACCGTCACAGAGATTATATTAACCTGCTAATTACTGAGTTATAGTTCCTGGTTTATTGTGTTTTCCTTTCATTTTGGTTTATTTTTCTAACCTCCCAGTGTTTCCCTGTATCTTGTCTGCAGGAGTTTACTTATCATTGTGTGTGGTTTAGCTCCCTTGGTGTTTCCTGTTTTACTTTGTTAAAGAATATCTCACATCTTGCTTTCAGTTTTACTTTCTGTCTAGTTTTCCCCAGCTGTGTCCTCTACCCCTGATTACCCCTCGGTGTGTTTAAATGGTTTCATCCCTCTTTAGTTCCATGTCAGCGCGTCTGTGTATCTATCTTTGCATGCTCTCTGTTTTGCCTGATTCTGGATTGCTGTTTCTGACTTTGAAGTAGCTTCGGACTCAGTTTTACACCCTAAACAAAATTTCTTTGTTTTTTTTTCTAGCCTGTCTTTGACTCCTGCATTTGGATACTTTTCCCTGTGAAACCTAATATGTTCATTATTTTCACTACAAAGAATTGTTTTGGAAGTACCATAGACACTTCCTGATGAATGTTAGCTCACAAGTATGTACTCATCTGGAACTTATTAAATATGCAGCGAAAGACAGCTGCATTTTTTTTTTTTACATTTACAAGTTAATGTGTGCGATTTTAAAGAAGCTCACAGGTATCGTTTATTATCTTTGGTCCGACCTTTTCTATTTCCTTATGTTTTATGGTTATTGTGCTGAGCTGAGCAAACTAGCTGCTAGCAGTAGGTACATATCTGCCATACAGAAATAGGACATGTGGGCTGTCAGTCCTTGTGGTTCTGCAGAAAAGCCACACTTGCTATTCAAGCATACTACACACAAACTTAAGATCCTGATTTTACAGGAGACGATAAAAGCTGTCAGGTGGAGAAGTAAGTTTTCAAAGGCTACTGTTGTGGGTATTAAAAATAGGTTTCATTCAAGGTTGAAAGAGAACATTTTATTCCAACCAAACAATGAACTGACACTTGCTAATCAGTAGCTTTTGCACTACCCAAGATTTGATGGTTATCAAAAAACTCTCATACTGTATGCCAAAAAGTTTTTGGCAACAATTTCTGAAGCATAGACTAAGTTAAGTCAATCACACCTATTCTTTCACAATTACTAGTCTGTTATTACATCATTTTCAATATGCTCACTACCAAGAGGACCAGTTTGACATGGTTTACTAGAAATGCAAGAAGCTAACAGAGAAACCAATATAAGACTACAGATCAAGTTTAGTTTTACACTTTTCCTGCTCAAAACAAAGACTTACAGGCAACATTGACTATTGAAGTGATCCAGAAAATGGAAACGAAGGCAGAAATGTGTTTCCATTCAGCAGCTGAGGAAGCCATCGCTTTAACCTGTATGAAAATCAATATTTTTCCCATTAGATAAACCAGATAAAAGCCAAGCACAGAGAACTGCTACATGGAAGTAAAAAGGTTTGTCTATACGTACCACGGTGCTCTCCTGTCTAATAAATGTCTTTAATCCACGGTGGATATCTTTAGATCGACTCTATTTTATGGTGTCACAACACATGAGCAGAGACTATGAAAGAAGACCCAGCAACCCATTCTCTGCTTCTTAAAATGCTTCAGCTCAGGATAGGAAATTTACACATAAGCATGAATGGACATGCCCTGTAGTGCTTAACAACTCCAGCAGAGAGAGTTTCCTCTTCCTTAAGAAACAGCCTAGAGGAATGACTTTAATACTCGCTCTTACAGAAAGTTTGTTTATTTTTCATCTTATTTCACAGTGATTGGCTTTAGCCTTCTTTTCTGATTCGACTATTTCCAACCAACTGAGCAGATGTAGGGATATTTATATATCAGTTGTTTGAAAGAATGTGTATTGCTTCATGTGTAATCTAGGCATTTTCTTCATCTCACAGGATTTACCATGTAAACAAGTATGTTTGGCTTCATAGGTCAACGTCAAACTTTGTTAATTTCTATCCTTCATGTGGACCTTTGGAAAGAGAAATGGACTGACTTTTCTGTCAGAACCAGTGAGAGCACAGACGACACACGTCCCTTTTTTCTTCTCATAGCAGGACATGCTTTTCCATCGCAACCATGTGAAGCAGCAATGTGACATACAACAGTTTATTTGATTTTAGTTTAGAGAACTTTGGCTAACATAATGTTTTTGCAATGACTTGTATCGTTCTGACTCATTCAAATGCAAACTATGATTCTGTGGAAGAAGAGTGAATAAAAAAAAGAACAGTGCTGGAAAAACAGACACGGTAGGTGATTTTCACGCCATCTCTGACAAAGACTCAACATGTCCTTTTTCCTCAGTATTTGGGGAATGTCTCTGATTGAATCCAAGATCAAATTCTGTGGAGCTGAAGCTTGCTGAGCTTTCATAACTTGAGCTGGAATCTTGGCAATGATGACTAAGGAGCAAACTGTGAGGCTGTAATTAGATTAAGAGTAGGACTAGAGAATACAAAGCTGGTTTTAAAGTATCCTGCTGTGTGTGTCCCCTGCTGACTCCAAACAAATAGATTTTCTGTTTTACTCGTAAATAGTTTATACTTAAAATTTAGTCAGTTTTTCTGTAAATTGCACCAACAGGTATATTGCATTTTAGATTTGGCCACACCATTTTCTGTATTCTACATGTATAAAAATGAAAGTATATAATGTCAGTGAAAGAGTTGCCAAGAGAAAGCCTCATCCCTTTGAAAATAACGTGGCAGCACAGTTTAAGTTTGCAAGGTTACATCTGATAAAGACAAGACATCTGGAACAATGTCCTTTGGACAGATGAGATCAAAGTAAAGATTTTGGTACATGCTGGACAGTGCCACATCTGGTGAAACCCAAACATAGCATATCAGCAAAAATGCCTCATACCACTATCAAGCACAGTGTTGGAGGGGTAATGATTGTGGCTTGTTTTGCAGCTACAGGGCCCGGACATCTTGCAGTCATTTAATTGATCTCGAACTCCTCTGTATACAAAAGTATTCTAGCGTCAAGTATGAGGCCATCTGTCCAACAGCTAAAGGTTGTTTGATCCCAAAAACAGCAACAAATTTGCAACACAATGGCTGAAAAAGAAAATAATCAAGGTGATGTAATGGCCCAGTCAAAGTCCAGACTTCAACCTCATTGAAATGCTGTGGTGGGACCTTAAGAGAGCTGTGCACAAAAACACAAAATTCAATGAACTGAAGCAACACTGTAAAGAAGAGTGGGCCAGAATTCCTTAATAAAGATGTGAGAGACCAGTAATGTAATACCAAAAATTATCAGTTAAAGTTATTGATACTAAATGTGTTTCCACAAGCTGCTGGATCAGTACTTTCACAGGACTGCAGACAGTGAAAAACTCTCTTTTCACATGACTGTTACTGTGGATGTGGGCTCTGGTGTAAGCTATCATGGATGAGCTGAGGAAAGTGCTATATAAATACATTCAGTCTATTTATAGACATGCATAAATTGGCTCCCATAAATGTATTATTAACTGAAAGTGAATGTTTCAAAAGTTGAGAAAACTGGTAACGGGTTGAGACAGGCAAGGAAACATGTGGGTAAGTTATACCCTCAAGCACATTCACAAATCACACCTACAAAGTTGTTTTTGTTTTAATTTGTTAATTGTTTTTATGAATAATTGTATATTTTAACCCAAATCATCAGTCTTTTACTAACCCTAACCTGTCATGGGCTCTCTCTCTCTCTCGCTCTCTCTCTCACTCTCTCTCTCTCTCTCTGTGTGTGTGTGTGTGTCTGTGTGTCAACCACACCTTGTGTTCGCGGATCATTGGCTCCTTATTTAAGCTGGAAGAAGGCACCCATTCAAAGCATGATTGTTGCTTTGACAATAGTTAGTGGAATTGGCTCTTTTGAATCTGCATGTTTGGTTGCCTATGTTCTGTGGTCACAACTGTTCCCTTCTGCATAAGAGACCAGGAGGTTGTGTTTTGTGAGTAAACCTGAGAGAGAAAAGTCCTGGTGAGGGATCAGGTCGAGGATCAATCCTTACTGGAACTGTTTGTTTGGAATCTGTGGATCACTCTACATTGGAGTCCTCCCTAACTGCACTTCCACTGTGAACACTTGTACTGTTTATCACTGTAAATAAATGCATTAAACTTCATTCTGCGAGTCCGCAATTTGAGTTCAATTTGACCATCAGTTATAACATCACCAAGTAGTGTGTATCTAGTCAAACTGTGACTGAAAACTGGAATTCACATGAAGAAAAGAATGTTTTCTGCTAGAAAGTCTGTCTAACAGAAACAGGATGGTATATAGACTGTATATAGAAAATAGAAACAACTTATGGACCTAAAAAGGGAGGGTAAAATAATAATAGTAATAAATCAAGTTTTTGTACCACCTTTTGAGAAACCCAAGATCACTTTACACATAAAAGCCAAAGGCCTCAGTGAATAGGTGGCATATAAACTGTTAATTGAAAATGTCCAGAGACAGGGCACTGTGGATTATCAGAGGTGATCAATTATCAGAGGGCTGCAATCAAGATTGTGGACCTCCCAAGATGGTGAGATAGAATGTCCATCCATGTTAAGGCACAGATCAACCACTTTTAAGAACAATGACTGGAGAACCTTAACCAAGAGTTCAGTTTTATTGTTGTTCAGTTTGAAATCCAAGCAGTTGACAAGGGACAAAGGATGGACATGACTTGTTTTGTGCTGAGATACAACTGTGTATCATCAGCATACCAGTTGAACCTCAGCCCATCGTGGTAGATGATCCAACCAAGTACCTGGCTTTTTTCTAAGGATTTGTTGATGATATCAACCATAATGGGACACACGGTAGGTATGCAAGACATGACCAAAGTTGTCAGGATTGGGGATGCAGAGGACAACTGGAGGACTTAACTTTGATGACTCAGCTCAGTAATTTAAAGAATGTCCACTGTAAAGAAAGAATAGAGGGAATGCTGAGGCAGGAACAGAACAGTCAGGAAAACACGATGATTGATTTATTTAACAGACTCATAGTCCACACACACATACAAGAAAACATACATCCTCAGGATGGGGTGAAAATGGGAAGACTGCATGTGACCGTAGCCGTTCAAGGATTGAGTCCACTTTGGAATGGAAGAAGTCCAGTAACTTGGAAGAGAAGGTTTTGACAGGTGTCCCAATCCTGTAGGTGATCCATGGTCCTTACTAACATCCCACCCCCAGCACTCCAAACAACCATCTACCTTCCAAAAGGGCAAAATGCAACACAATGAAATCCAGAAACAAAACACTCAAGCAAGAACAGCTAAACAAGGAGGAACAACAGACAGTGTGGTGGTCCATTCCATGAAGACACCCCCACTTCCATCTAAGCCACCAGAATCACCAGAGCCCAACGACATACAGAGTGGTGATGGGAGCCAACACGATCCCAAAAACCCCAAGTGGCTGCAATCTACAGCGAAGACCAAGCCACAGTGGGCATATCTTTACAAAAGAACTGAAAATAAAATTTGTCTGCCAGAATTTGGTGTTCGTTCATTTAAGGAAATGCTTTTATATGTCATCATATTTTGGAGTGTAGCAGGTTAAGACCCAAATACAAGAAGCTGCGAAACCGGGTTCAGAAATGAACCATTTATTTGGCTGGTAAAAGTCCCAAATATAAATCCAAAACAGAGGCAAATACTGATTCAAGATTACAACTTAACAAAAATCCAAAGGTGCAGATAAATAAACAGACAAGGGCACAAGCAAAGTGATGCTTTAACCTTTCTACACCCAGCTATTGCTGTTGATATGCCCTTTAACAACGTTTAACACTGAGAACATGACTGCTGACATGTTCACCCAAGCATACTTTGCATTACTCTAATTATGAAACAGCTTGTCCTTTTGGAAAAACCCAAATGGTTTCTGTAAGCTAAGAAATTGCGCTTCACAGCCAACATGTGGTTATTACAGTGATTTCACTTGCGCTCTTACAGGAAGCCCCTGAATGGCAACGCATTTGAAACATGAGTCAGCGAGGATATGGTCACTGTAAAAGGGGTAAATACACACAAGAGGTAATCAGGGAGACTGGAAACACAAGGGTAATAAGAAACAGCTGAAATTAATCAAGGATAACAAGACAAGGGAAGTAAAACTAGGAACAAGACAAGTCAAACAGCTACTAAAAAAAACACTTGAAATCACTGACTAAATACAGACCCAAACACACTTAAACTTGACACAGAAGAACAAAGGGTGGAAGGCTATGAAACTAACACAAGAGACTATAAGAAAATGAACCCTAAGCAGGATGCAACAATAAACAAACAAAGAACCAAATAAAACCTTAAATAATAAGAAACCTCAAAACTCTGCCTCCAAGACCCAGGATTATGATGGATGTATATTCAATATTAGTCTAAAGATCATGATGTATTTAGGTTTCTGGAAGATGCTCAGGATAAAAACCTGGTATGAATTGATGATGGTGTGGTGAGCTTGATTCATGTTACACACAATGTTAAGCTAAATATCATTAATAAGGCACATGCATGAGCTACAGGTTTTTTAAATTAATTTTTTATTCAAGAACAACCAAGTAGCAGCCTGTCTGAGTTTGTGACATTCCCCTGCTCACTGATTCTCAGTTAATGGCGTGTCTGGCGTGTCTCAGCTCGCACTCTCACAATACAAAAAAATATACTCACCTGAATGAGTTCACTGATGAAGTTTTATATTCTAAGTCAACTTAAATCAATGTCAAATGTCTTGAGATTTCCGCTTTATCATGCCAGCAAAATGAGGAATAGCTATCAACCAAAAGAGGGGAGCGGTCTGTTCATCAATACATCATGCTGGTGCTGGCAGAGGATTGAAGTGAGTGAACATGTATTATTCAGTGGGCTTAATAGCAAAAGCCAAACAAGTAACTTTTGACTGTTACAGCTGCAGTAAACATGTTGGGGCAGAAGGAAGGAAGGAATGTTCATGACAGGTTTCACTGTTTTCAAATAAGGTTTCATATTGCTCCAAAACAGCAGGAATAACATCAATATCATATCAAAGTAAATGTTTATACTTGGTTTTCCTTCGTCAGTTTTTATAAATAAAGTCTGCAGAATGAATGGAAAAGGCACCTGAAGGTGATTTGTATTTTCACAGCACTGCACAATGTAAAGCCTCGATTAAAATAGTCTCCAAATTTCTTTCTGTTTATTTATTTTAAAGTTCAGAGCCACTACATAGTTTTCACTTCAGAATGCAAACATAAAAACGAAGTACACATTTATGCTTATGTTGTGCCTACAGCCTCGTTGATGCAGTAAAGCACCATGTGCAGTTAAGTATTTGCTCTTTTCTTTTTCTATTTTCTTTGACCTAAACAGTGTGGTGGAAGTTAAACATTGATCAGAGAGTTCAGACCTGTCTATTGGGCAGTGACTTATTCAAAGTTTGCCTTAGGATTTTCCTCATATTACAGCTTGAGCCATGCTGCGTATCCTGAGGTCTAACAGTCCAGTATAAGTGGATTTTAGACTCAAGCCCTCAGTATTACTTATGAATGAAAAGTGATATATCAGGAGTCAAACCTGGTGAGAAATTACCTAAAATCCCCTGAAACCGAAACTTTGATTTTCCAATGAGTGAGCTCACTCCTATATTGTATGCAAAGAAAAATGAAACTATGAAAGCTGAGTGTGGCTCTGGCAGCAGCAGAGGCAAACACTCAGGTGTGGGAGGAGTTCAGAGAAACCATGGAACAAACACAAGACAGTAAACCTCGAGGTGATTCTGGCTAACAATCAGGGGGAATTGGTGCTTGACTCACACTGTGTGCAGTGGCAATAGGGCACTGCTGACTTCAAGATATAGTCAGGCAGTGGAAAGAACATTTTGAAGATCTCCGCAAGCCCACTGACACACCTTCCATAAAGGAAACAGAGTCTGGGAATGAGGGGCACAACTTGCCTATCACTGGAGGTGGATCACATTTGTCCTGAATTCTTAAGGCTCTGAAATTTGTGAGCCTGTCCTGTTTGACAATTTGTGTGGAGGTCTAGAGTGGTGCCTCTTGATTGGCAGACTGGGCAATGCCCCAGAGGGGAAACCAGAGGGTGTGCTTCAACAATGGAAGGGGGTGTAGTTCAGTCCATGCAACCATAATTATCAACATCCTCCATATCCATCCCCCAAGACAGCCCGAAAATTTTATACTTCCAACTGCTCGTGAGATTTATGAAAATGGCAATTTCCTTTTCCAGCAGGACCTAGCACCTCTCCACAGTGCCAAAACTAATACCAAATGGTTTGCTGACAGATTGTTACTGTGCTTGATTGACCAGCCAACTCGCCTGATCCAAACCCCACAGATACTCGGTGGGGTTTTTTTTCCAGGAGGAAGATGAGAAACACAGACCCAAAATACAGACAAGCCAAAGGCTGCCATCAGAGCAGCCTGGACTTTATTAACACCTCTGTAGTGCCACAAGCTGATCGCCTCCATGCCACGCTGCACTGATGCAGTCATTTGTTGTATAAATGAAAATAGTTTCAAGAAGTTAAACATTTCTGTATCATAGAAATTTGGAAATTCTAGGATCAACTCATTTGATTGATCGTAGAATTCCTTTTTTTTAAATCAAAGAAAAATATTTTAATAATATGAGATATTGGATGTCTGATATTTGTGACCTATAAGCCATAATCATACAAATGAAAACAAAAAATGCTTGGAATATTTCACTTTACTTGCAATGAATATATGAAAGTCTACCTTTCTAAATGAAATTATGAAAAAAATGGGTATGTCTGAGAAGTTCTGGGTTTGCAAGAGCAAATTATGGATGTTACCTAAAATAATCTATATGCTCCCTTGTTCTGATTAATTCTATGTTTTTCCCCCATTATGTTTACAGATCAGTGGCTCAGATTTTGTTTTATTTAACCCTTGTGTGGTATTTGGGACTGCTGGATGCAGTTTTAATGTCAACCAAAAGAAAAATGATTCATTGAGGATTATTTCAACCTCAGACTCCTTGCTTTTGCCTCATTTCCTTTGAAAGCAACACATTCTCATTGACTTCACACTTTAGGCCACCAATCTTTCAGAGAACCCGATGACCATTCAAAACTATGGTCAATTTAGAATCACCAATTATCCTAATGTTTTTGGACTGCGGAGAACATGCCAGAGCACTCGGAGAGAAACCATGCAGAACATGTAAACTCGACCAGACTGGATTCAAACCCAGGGCCTCCTTGATGCAAGGCAACAGTTCTAACCACTGCACCACCCTGCTGCCTGTATTCAAGTGTTCAGATTAATAATATATGATTGAAAGTGTGTGGCAACAAATATATACAGAATGAATTTAGATGTTAATCAAACTGGGTCTGCCTTATCTTTTATTAGTTTTGTGAAAGTATAATGTATTATTCTTTATATACGAGGCAGCTGCCACCAACACATGGAGGAAGCCTTTGCAGAGGGTCAAAGAAGAGAATAAGTCAGCTGTAAAGACACTTTATCTGTGCTGGATCATCTGGTGTTTGTTGCATGCATATTTTATTTGCTATGACATACACATCCATTCAGCAATTAATGGCTGTGAATCTTGATGGGACTGGTTAAATGACCATTAAGACTAATGCTTTGCTTGGACTCAACACCAATGTCAGTGCATCAAGTGCGATGCATCACTTACTGTAAAGCTGCTTTTCTTTTTTTATGCATTATGATACTCATGCCTCTGTAGAGGAGGGGATCTATCTGTGAGTAGTAATCTGCAAAGAACCCCATTGATGGAAATAAATCACTGAGTGCTGCAAGTGAGTATGACAGGTTGGTAAAGAATGATAAAATAATAAAGAATTTACATGAAATAATGTCCATAGCTGCAGTCAGTCAGTGTCAGAAGACTGTAGCTCTGACGTGAACTCAAAATGAATTAATTGCAGGGAAACATGTTGAATGATGTGGTGTTGACAGCTGTTATAAGCAGAAAGAAATCCAGAGTCAAAGCAGACCTATAAGAGTCCGTGCTGTTCACTTTCCTTCAGGTTATCAAGGCGTAGCTATATATGTGTGATCGGCTTTTGAAAATGTGATATATGTGCAATGTAACTGCTTTTAAAATATAGTTTCATAGAACTTAGCTTTTAATGCCACTGCACTTTCATAGTAATGTAAAAAAATTATTTCAACCAATGGCCTTTTGGAAATATCTGGGAGAGCAAAGGTTTGATCCTCCTTGAAAAAGTGCATACAGATAAAGGTGCTGTATTAAAAGAAATAACATGACTTCTTTTAGTTATTTTCATTTACCTGTTTGGATTATACCTTTTTATTTGTTCTTTATTTGCTCCCAAGACCTAAAAATGGAAATATTTATAAGTTTGTCAACAAGGGCGATGTCAGTACTCTCTGTTGTAGGACCATGTGGCCATACAGAGGTCTATAGAATAATGAAATTACTTTAAGATTGCCTGCAGCAAGCAAGTAAAATAAAGCATGATATAAAGCTCCCGCTGCTGAAAATCTCTACCTCTCACTTATCCTTGTCAGGGAGAGCCAAAGTGTTTAAAGGGTCTCTAAAAATCTAAAGGCTGTCTTATCCATGCACCAAGGTTCACAGGTTCTTCTAGCAATGAAGCAATTTTCCAGCAGGTTTTATAAGTAGTGATTGCTTATCTCACACATAACTCGCACCAAAGCAAGTTAGGTCTGCAGCGTAAGTTACCATGGTGATAAACTCTTTTTATAAAGTGAAGTGCCTTTGTGACCCTGGAAGCCCTGGGTTAAACCTGATGTTACGACACTAAGACCGCACCTTTGTCAGGCATACTGTGAGAATGTATGAAAAAACCATGAATCATGGCCACAATTACTGGGCATTTCTACAAGGGCACTGGATATATGGGGCTGTTTCAGTGCTTCAGGTATTTGTGCTGCATTGAATGAAACTCAAAAAGCAAAGAAAGTTACGTGGGCTGAAGAGCTGTGCACTCTTTTGCTGCAAAGCCAGTCCCTGATTTTCTCCCATACATCTTCTCCTGCTAGACAGACACCAGAAAAAAACACACACACACAGATGTAGTAGATTCACTAGAGCCGAATTTTATATACTGCAATCACAGATATGTGGCTTAATAAATGTGATATTTTTTTGCCAATATTCTAACACATTCTGCACTATTCCCAGGTGTATATTTCCCTGTTAAATACAAACTCAGTGTTTAGTATAACACTTTTAAAGACTTTCTTTTTTTGTCCTTGGGCATCTGCCTCTGTGAATTTTCAGTAAAGCAGAGGGAGTCCAAACCAAACAGTGGGAGGGGGAGAGAAACAGCAGTGGAAGTAGATACTCAAGAGACATGTAAACAGATAGAGAGAAGAGATTGTGAGATTAAGACAGTTAGAGACAGAGAGGCTGTAATGGTACGCCAGTAAAACAGCAAATATTGTGGCTAACGCTGAGACGGAGGTAGTAGTCAAGAAAATGATGGCTTATGACAAGAAGAAAATCAAAGGAAGATATTTATTGTGGCTGATAAAAGTCCCAGGAGTAGAGGACAGCAAATAAAAGAGAGGAAATGAAAAAGAAAGAAGATAGTGTTTGAGATATTAAAGAGAGTTCTGTTGCTGGCAGAGTCTGTCTCTGGGGTTAAAAGAAAGTACAGCCAAAGAAAGTTTAGCATTGATTTATGAGTGATATCTTTGTGTCTAACTGGAAACATTTTTGTGATTAGGAAAATATAGATAAATAAATTGTATCCCAAAGTCAGTATTTAATTCCCCTTGTATGAACTAAAGTATTGCATTTACCAGTAGTTTCCCTCAATCTGATTTTCAGGACATCGTTCACATCCAGAAACATAAAGTTTAATGGGAGTCCAAATTCTGGGAGTGCAATGACCACGTGAAGATGTTTTCCTGAAACAAGCCTCAATCAAGCTGGGAAATCCAATGATTAATAAGCTGAGAGTCTCTAATTTTTCTAAAATAAATAAATAAATAAATAAAAATAAAAAGGCTTAGTATTTAAAATGGGTGAGTTAACCAGGTCCTGCAGCAGCAAAACACCATGACAAGATGGAGCTGTTCACGCTCAGCTGCAAGGACAATGTTTTTTGTGTGCAGCATCTGTACAGTAAGGGTCTTCCCCTTCTTACACCAGACATACTGCTGCTCTATGATTTGAATTAGTTTTAATTTAATTTTTCCACAGAAGAGACTCTCATAGCTCTGCAGGCCTATCCAGATGTCTTCTTGCTCATTCAAATCCACTGTGAAGTGTCAGAAACGCAACACGGACAAAGGTTTTAGGCACAGCATCCCTGTTTTGTTGCTCTTCTCATGTTCTCTATTGATGCTTTTGTTCCTTTTTCTTCTTGCACTCATTTTCTCAGCTGGTGTTTTCATTTGCCTGCTGCACCATGTGCTTCAAACTGTGGTATGATGCTGCTGTTTCTCTTAGAAACCAATGCATGTAAATAAAGAAATTATCTTTTGTCAACTTTTGACACAGCTCCATGTTTGCTATGCACACACACACACACACACACACACACACACACACACACACACACACACGCACACACACATGCACATATATATAATGGCAATGTTGGGAAGGGTTTAATAATTGTGACTTGGTTGGCATAACTAAGTTTGATTATGTCAGCACATACAGAGTATGTTTAATATGTGAAATATTACACATTACAACTGTACATTTCTGTGCTTGTTTCACTCAATTATGCAGCAACATCCACATATTGCTTTCAGATAAAATAATTATGAATAATATATGCATAAAATAAATATCATATTAGCTCTTATAGCACATATACACATAATGTGCTGTCTGTTAAGGGTAACTCCTGCTGGGATTTTGTGTCATTCAGCCCTGCAGTTAGTCAGATGATGACCTGTCATACTGTCATTTTACAGTAAGTGAATGTGATATCACCAGTGATGAATTTTAAATCTCAGCTTGGGCTCGTGATGTCAGCAGAGCCAGTCTAACTGGGCTGCAGGCCAAGAGGTAATGTAGCAGCAACAGATATAGCCAAAACCCAACATAGTGAAAGCAGTTTCTATAGCAACACAGGATGCTGTTGTCTGCTATCAATTAGGCTGACAGTGAAAGTGGCCCTGGACAGCTTTTTTGTTAGTGAGTTGGTAGTCACACTTTCCTTGATGACTTTAAAATGGCTTCTTTTTCTTTCATTCTTTTGTTGTTGTTGTTGTTTTTACATTTCCTCCTTATAAATAATAATAACACAACAATGCAAATGGCTCAAGTGTCTAAAGAATGGCACCAAATGTAATGTATATATGTTTCCAGAAGTTCAACAGAATAGCAACTTGTTATTCCTGTCATTGTCTCCATTAATTTTTGAATGGTGCATTAATCCATGCACTATTTGATGTACACTCAAAATTACTCACTATGCACTGTCCAGTGTGTCCAGTGTGTTTAGAGTTAGGTCAGAATGAATTGAACCTGCACATCTGAAGCATCTTATTTTAATATTACTAGGTGTATAAATCAAGACAAGCTCACAAGAGGAGTCTAAGATTACGCCCCGGTTGTTGTATTCTATATTCTGGCCGCTGGGTGTCGCTGCAGATCTGCAGTTTGCTTGCAGGTGGAGCTGTCCTGGGTTCTGAAATGTCACCTCCAAGGGAAGCAGTTGCTGGTGTGGTATTACGAGTATTTCTGAAGACTGTCAATACTGTTGGCACTTCTGTGTTGAAATTATGTGTGCTGCAGCCTTTTCAGCTTTCATAGCGCTTCCATGACATGCTTGGACAGAAGTTCTCTCTCATCTCCTCCTCTGCTGCTGAAGCTTTGAATTCAACTGCACCTCAGCTGCATTTTACAGATCTTTGTATCGATATCAGTCTTCTATCTGCTCTAATCAAACAACAGCTGCAAAGGTGCAGTCTTTCCAACAGTGCCAGCCTACATGAAGGACGCATTATTCCTTTCCATAACACCCATCGTGAAGGCATTTTATAGAGCACAGTAGCTCATGTTCTTCTCTGAAAGCACACTTCACTGTGTTTTATTCCCTTACAGCACACCATATAGGACTCTTCACCATGTCTTGTCTTCACCGATAGGCCGCTAGTCGTGGCATTATGCCACCTGAATGTGCGCTTTAGTATGTTGGAGTATTTTTTTTTTTTTTACTAGAAGAACGCCTATACAGAACCCCCATCTCATCCTCTTACACCAGCAGCTCAGGGCGCTGCATTACATTTTCTTTACAAGAGGGCATTTTATCATGTTTTCTAGTTTGCGGTAATGCTTCAATAAGGCATTTTATTTCACTGAGAGGATACTTCGGAGGGCAATCGATTCCAAAGTGTTACATATAGAGGTGCCCCATCCACAATTGAGAAAAACATTACATAACTGTGTTGTGTTTTCTCCTTTGCGTAGGTAATTTAGGGTGCAGTACAGTGTCTTCTAAGGTTATGGTAAAATACTGACTTTAGTTATTGCAGTTTTGAGAGATGCGCAGTGTTTCTGTTGTCATACCCCACTGAAATGTAAAAGAAATACAGCTGTTTTAATCCTATTAACATTTTTGAAATTATTTTAGATTTGCGTTTTTTTGTCTATGTTCGTTCAGCCATTCGTTTATATTAAGCATATCAACTTTTGTATTTCAGTCCGAATCATTAGATGGCGCTATCAGTAAAATATCCACTGCTAAAGAGCCACTCGTGTAATAGGGAGAGTCAGTGCTCCATCCACTCAGAGTAATTCAATGAACTCAGCATTCCTGGGTTCTTGCGCTTAATGCCCCGTATATTCCCAGGACAATTAACAGAATCAGCGCTACGATCTTAACTTATTAGGGACAATCAGGGCGCATATTGGTGACCATTTGCCTCTCTTCCGTAGCCGTAGGACTATTCACCCGCTGTCTGCAGGACCCACCGGCAGGATTTCCGCTGAACTTGTTCACAGCACACCACGGGCAGCAGTCAGGCTGGGAAGTTGCGTTTTTTTTTCAACGCACCTCCCGTCGTCTTCAGGACCCTGGCTGAAAGTTATGCTTTTGACGCCACTTGGCATGCAGACGCGCACAATGTTAGCCAGACCCCGCGCTTTCTCTGTGAGTGGAAAATGATTGCAGCGAGCAGCGAGCTTTCCATTATGCTGAGGAGATGCCTTCTCACTTTCAAACCGTTCAGGTAAGAACGCGCTGCCTTTGGTTTCCCACGGCTTGAAGGCTTTCCATTATTTAGCAGACTGACTTTTGAAATGATAAGATGAGAGCACATTTCCTTTGCTTTTTGGCAACGTTTTCTTTTCTTTTTATTATCATTATTATTGTATTCTTGCCGCAGCATCAAAGAAAATTAATGGAATTGAAGGGAATGTAGCAAAACACTGCAAACTTATCGATTAGGTCAGCATTAGAGGAGATATAGCTGCATTTGAACGCAGTGTTTCTTTCTTTTCCAGAAGAGAAAAAGTTCACAGCTTTGCAATTAATTGGAGCAACGGGGTGGCCGCTATACCACAATTAAGATTTGCTTACTCAGCTAAAATTCTCCACACAAGCAGCTGGAGAAGCAGTGGAAGCAAGCCAAGCTCACACAAACTCATTAAAACTTCTGAGTTTGACAACACTGGCTAAACTGATGAACCAAAAAGCTCCACATAATTCAGTAATCATAACTATG